>JARHVA010002903.1:2177500-2292307 GCA_037957365.1 Torreya grandis
TGAATATGGACAAAACCATAGACATTGATAGAGCATATATACTAACAAAGAATGCCTATAGAAAGAACCTAAATAAGACACCTTGGGGAGAATTATCTAGTGAAAAAGGTGATAAAAAAACCTACCATAGTGCTATGACCTACAAAACAATAGCACAATAGAGTAAAAATAAAATTAAAAAAAATCATGATAGAAAGAAGAAGAGAAGCAATCATATTTCAAGGAAGAAGTAATGATGAGGCTAAATAAAATATCAAAAATGATAAATGAGAAATCATTATTGGAAAAACTACAACAATTTTTTAAGTATTGGAATAAATAAAAACATGTGTACTATGTAAAGAACAAAAAAATTAAAATTAAAAATAAAAATGTTGTTTGAACTAAAATAGAATGGAAAAACTCAATGGTATATTTAAATGTCAAGGTTAAATATCACAATTTTATAAAATCATTGATATATTTAGGAATAAATGTAAATGATATATCATAAAAAACATGGTAACTATTAGGAAAACACAAATTACATTTAATAAATTATGACATTGATATAGTAGATGGTAGATTTAAATCATCAATAAGAGCATTTAAAGTGGTAGGAGTGAGTTTTATGGGAATATCCAAAACAATAGACTTAAAGGGAATGGAATGTGTATACACACAATATTTTAAAATTTATTAATTATTGATGTTTTCTCTCTTGTAGGAACCCATAGAATCTAAATCTCTCTAAGTATATGCCATTAAGGGTACATCAGGAAAGGGGTTGGCAAACCTTTGGTGATTTGTAATATTGTTGGCACATATACCACCACGTAAAACCAATATAAGTTACTTGTATCTATTTCCTTATGCATCAAAACAATACTTATACAATTCACTAAGTAGCTCACCACCTAAAATATCCCCTAGCTAATAAAAAACCCATTTTTACCACTTTTCATATTGTGTCTATCATGTTCACCCCATTCTATGTTTAACACATATTATAAAACTCTATCAACCCAAATTGACATAGTTTGAGGCCTAATAACTCTATTTACCACCTAATAAGGTTGATCGGGCCAACTACATTAGCTAAACCTCAAGAGGGTTTAAGACAAATTCATGCCTATATATACCCCTTTCATTTCATTTCTAAGGAGGAGAACCTTTAATTGTACATTGTTTTTGCTCATAAATTTGCCTATACAATTAATAGGAGGTTTCATTGTTTAGGTTTTTACCTTAGAGAAATAACACTTATCTTGTGGAGGTATTGGATGTATAGGATAAGTCCTATATCATAGAGATGATTTATCTTTGTGATCCTTATAATCCCACAATAACCTCTTTCAAAGAACCATTGGCAAAAAGAGAGATTGAAGCATGATAGGTTCATTTTAATAGGGTAAGTATATTTGTAGCCCTTCATATTTTAATAAGTAGATGTTTTAGAATTAATGCATTGAATTGTATCTCTCTTTGATTATATCATGTATATGTTATAATATATATATCTTTTAATTTATATTATATCTCCCATTTATGCCACAAGCTTTGGTGAGTACTTTATTAATTTGCATATGTAAGTACTCACCAAAGATTGTGGCACAAATGGGAAATATAATAAATATATATATATATATATATATATATATATATATATATATATATATATATATATATATATATATATATATATATATATATATATATATTAATTTTTATTATATTTCCCATTTGTGCCACAAGCTTTGGTGAGTACTTGATTAGTTTGCATATGCATTTACTAGATTATATTGCATAGTTAGTTAGTAGAATAGCTTGCTTAATATTATTATTTACAATCATAAGACCTAAATAGGATTATCATAAAATGGAATTTGACTAGAGGCCTTGGAAACCTCTCCTTTGCCATTGTGTGATAGGATATTCCTTACTATAGTTTTAGTGGATCCATTATTAGTCATGATCCCAATATAAACATATTTTTAAGTAGACTTATTAGTTGATAATATTATCTGATCTTGAATATTATTGAGTAGGATAAGTTATCGATATGTATAGTTTATATTTCATACATTTTGGTGAACTAGATGTGAATCTAACCCTTACAAATTTTTATTTTTATTTATAGACAATTGGATAAACTCTATCAATGTAGTTTAAAACTCTATGCATAGGTTTTCATAATCTATCATTCATATATCTTTGTTTTGGCTATGTGTGTTGGTTTTTATATATTTAATTAGCTAGGAAACCTAGTTAGGAGATATTTTTATAGATTTTTCAATTAAGGTGAGCCTGTCAACTTTGTTTGACTTTTTGTATGCAAGCATCAGAAAACTAGATCAATCCAATCGATATAGTTTTTTTTCCCATTTTTAAACATTTAGTTTAATTTATTTAATTGATTATTTTATTTTATACATTTTCCATTTAAATAACTAGGTTGATTTGATCGAAGAGTTCTATGTTTTCTATGATTTACTAGTTTTATTTATACTATGTTAAATGGTTCAATTATGTCTAAATATTATGTCTGTTACCTCTACAAGTTCAAATTTTTACTTAGAAAACAACTCAATAGCTTCAATAAAATTACTATATCAACCTGGTTGACTCAATATTATTTCCAAGTTCACTCTAAATAGATCATTAATTTATCTTTGTCAAATTTTAAGTAAATTCATTTTTCTACTATTTTTCAAAATTTTAATTTCAATATCATCTTTTCTAGTTTTTAGCTCTATATAATAATACCTTTAAAATAAACTAACTCAACTAGGTCAACTTAATCATATATCTATTTTTTGTCTAGAAAACTAAGTTGACACACTCGACTGTGTTCATTTTAGATTGTCTAATAATAGACTAAGTCAAATAGGTTAACTAGGTCAACTTTGTTCTATTTATATTATTCTTATTTAAAATAAATGTAATGAACTTATATAAATATTAATTAAAATCACTTTACATTTTATTTGGTT
Organism: Torreya grandis; assembly: GCA_037957365.1. NCBI lineage: Eukaryota > Viridiplantae > Streptophyta > Pinopsida > Cupressales > Taxaceae > Torreya > Torreya grandis. The sequence continues at coordinate 2,180,473 of JARHVA010002903.1, forward strand.
TCATTTTTATATACTTTTCAAAAATTGTAGATTAGCTTTCAAAAATTTGATTTCCACTCTTATTTTTCATTTTGTCTAGTTTTCCCTAGAAATTGTGTACCAATAGTTTTTGAACTACTTATCTATTGTCATTAAGGGATACTCAATATTATATTTAAGGTCCTTTTATACAAAAAGTAATAGACTATCATGATATTTGTCACCAATTATGAAATGTTGCTATGGATTATCTTCTTGGACCTAACTTTGATCATGAATCATTCATACATAAACACTAACAAGATTATGAAATAGTAGTTAAGGTTCATCAAACTAAAACAAAAATAAATCTTTAAATAAAGTCAATGCTTACTTATCCATTTATAAGGATCCCCTTCCTAACCATCAAGATAACACTGATCAACCTCATACTACTAGCAATGTTGAAAGTACTATAGATCCTAAGATCAATTATGAGAATGTTATCAACATGAATAACATAATGAGATTAGTTTATTATATTGATAAATATCCAACCTCCAACCATAATAATTTTCCAAAGTTCCACACTATTCAAGAGTCTCACCCATTACATCTCATTTAATTGGGGCATATAGAACCAATAAACATGCAAGTATCAAATCCAACAATGCAAATAAACAATACCTTTTATAGCATTGATATAATATTTAATCACCTTACAACTAATATACCACAAGTGGATACCCCACAAAATTTAATTGGTATTAATTCCACTCAAGCACAAAAGAATACCAAAGATACAACCACATCACCTAGGATAACACAAACACCTACAACTAGTCAATTCATCTTAACCAAACCTAAAATAAACATACCTTATCAAAATAAATTTAAATGCAATTACAACCTACATTCAATGGATTTATTACAACATAATGAACTTTTATCCTATAATACTCTAACATGTTATGATGAATGGGATTCCATAGCTAAAATTTCATGTCTCCCATCTCACATTCCTTTCTTACAATCTATGATAACTTCTCCTAGTCATCATAATTGACTAATGCAATTATTATTTAAATGAGCATCCCTCATCCTCCACCCAATGGGGAAAGAAGTTAACTTATCAGGATATGCATATACCATTCTTAAAAACTATGAATAAATGCCTATCTATGTTAATGAAATAATGGACACTTCTATTTCACTCAAATTTACTATCTCTTCCATGATTCTTGATGAGATATTTATTTATGAAGATGAACCACCATTATTCAATAGGTTAAAAATAGGATATATCCAAGAAAACAAATGCTTTAATTGATGAAGGATCACTTATGTTACTTACCTTGATTTTGTTAAAATGCCTAGATATTGTAAATACAATCTTAAATCCATGCAAAGTACATGCCAAGGATATGACCAAAGACAAATGCCTCTATTAGGTTCTATTTGGCTTCCTGTCACACTTCACCCAATAATGGTACATGTTAAACTCATGATATTTAAATTTTCACTCTCTTACAATATCTTACTTAGTTGACCTTGGGCATACCACATGAGAGCAGTCACCTCATCAGCATGCTAATGTGTTAAATTTCTCTATAATAGTGATATATAAAAGATTCAAGGAGACACAAATCCTTGGAATTTTTAACAATTCCAAGAAATATGTGTTTTTAAAATACCCACCCTTGAACCTTTACCTATAATCCCATTTCATGAATCACAACATCTTAATTATCATGTCATCTCTACTAGAGGTTACAATGCTCATCTTTAATTAATAGGAAACATACTACCTAACCTTTTAGATTTAAACAATGATGAATCAAATGAGATAAGTTTAAAAATCAAAACTTTTGATCTTTATCCTAACATAATTACTCAATTACATCCTTCTTAATGACCTTGATCTCATTAAAAACAATGTGACAAAATTCTAATTACCTTATCAAAATCTAATAATTCCATTCACCATGCCTCTTTGATTGATAAAATCATTGACACATGTACTATTAAAATTTATAATCATGGTTATGATGATGGATATTATCTAGATGATCCATTTTTCCATGGATTTGCTCGAGTTAAAAATACATTGATACCTAACATCGTTCTTCTTTATAACACTCTCTTATCTCTAATTTTGTAGTTCCTTCTCTTGATATAGTACCTAATATTAGTTATTCATTAGATGTTAATATGTCTAAGATGGATCACATACACACTAATCCTCTAGTCATTATTGATCCTCTTTATAGTATGCTTATGGACTATTCCATGATTAGACCTTAATGGTTGGCTAGATTCCATGATCCTTCCAACTTATTCACTCTAGAGATGTCAACTACATTACTTTGACCCATTATGAGTTCATACCTTGTTGTTGTCCAACCTAGTATTGATCTCATTTTGATTTATCCTATTGGTGATGGTATATTATATTTGTCTAATATTGATCCTCTACCATCATGATGTGAAAATGAGCCTTACTATGAGATCTATAGAGTTACTAGTCATTGCGCCAATTATTGTAGTTCATTCCAGCAATAACGGGCCCCTTATTTTGCTACCATAAATATCTAAAATTCATCATCTATTACTAGACATACTTATTGATATCATGGTACATGTAACCATTCTTCTAATCATTTTTTATAGCTTAGGTAATATATTGATACACTTCATCTAGACCACAACCAAATGACAAGAGTTTACCACCTCCAAAGGTACTTCTAAAATACATTACCCAATATGCATAAATTTATTATATTTGACATAAATTTAATACACAACATACTAATAAATGTTAAGCGATTGAATAGTAATATATATATGTATGTATGTATATATATATATATATATATATACACACACACACACACACACACACACACACACACACACACACACACACATATATATATATATACATACATATATATATATATATACATATATATGTGTATATATATATATATATATATATATATATGTATATATATATATACATATATATATACATATATATATATATATATATATGTATATGTATATATATATATATATACACACATATATATGTATATATATATATATATATATATATGTATATATATATATATATATGTATATATATATATATATATATATATATCTATATATGTATATATATATATATGTATATATATATATATATGTATATATATATATATATATATATATATGTATATATATATATATATATTGTGGCCTTGGATATTAATATTAGTAGATAGAACAAAAGCTTCAAGATTACATGTTAAGTAGATTATTTAGTGGAAAAAATATAAATTACAAAACACTTGAGGAAGTAGATGAGTTGTGGATGCGAGCAATAGATTATTGGTTTATAACTATGATAGCCTCATTTATAATACCATGGGAGATATAAGGGTGGATGAGTTTTGACATGAATAATGTGGATTTATTAAAATATATAAGAGGGAGATTCAATGAAAAAGTTCCAAAATTAATCTATATGTTATTTAATTGAAGGTAGGTTGATAATAAATTCATGTAGGGGACATACACCTAGGGGATGACAGAAGCTGACAAGATGGATCCAAGGAGATATGACTATTGAATTATAAATATGTGATGGGTGGGGGGGATAAATAAAACAAATAATAATGGAGGAAATTAAAAAAATAATAAATCAAGGATTAGTCATAAGAAATAAATTAGATGAGATAAGAGAAAGTAGAAAGAAAAGGAAAGAAACAAAGAGGAGGAAAGGAAAAAAATAATATTAAAGGAAAGAAAGTAGATAAAATAAAAATATTGGGTATAAGTAAAGGATAAAATTAAGACATAAAAATAAGTAGTGATGGGAAAATTATAAGAACATATGAGGTTACCATAAAAAATAAACAATTAGGGGACATGTAAAAACAAAGATTATAAAGAGATGATATAGTGAGACAATTAAGTTTAAATAAATAAAATATAAAGTGACATTGAGTGGAGTTACCATGGAAATAAAGGAAGAATAAACATAACCAAAATGGAAAACTAAAGAATAACCATAAAAAAATAACACATAATTTAGAGATAACATTGATAACACCAAAATCAACAATAATAATGGAAGGAGGATTATAAATATATAATTAATGCATACATGAAGTGTACAACACCCACATAAACATAGTAGAATAGGAAAATGCATTAATAAAATCATTAAATCTATAATAAAAATGTTATATGAAAGATGCAAGTAAGAATATTTTGAAGTCGAGGGCCAAAGAGGACCCTTAGTGACTATAACGAGAATTAGTTGGTTAGAAGGAGAGAAAGTAGAAAGTATAGAGATCAATGAAGAAGAGATTAGTGAGATAAAAGATAAAGATGAAATAATGGAAGGAGGAGGAAGTAATATAGAATAAAGAGAAGTATATTTGGAGAATTCAACTAAAAAGTGAGTAGAAGAAGCCATTTTAAAAATAATGGGAAACATGATTAGAAGAAGAAGAGAGTGGAATATAAGGAATAGAAAATAAAGATGAATATGATGAATAAATATTATTTAAAATTAATAAATATGAAAATAAAAATGAGATAGAAGACATGCATCCCCCCATCCAGAAGAGATTGTTTAAGGAGATGAACCCCTTGAACTAACTATCCTACCCCATGCCACTTCAAATATTGAGAGAGACACCCCCTGAAGAAGGTATATATATAGGAGAATAAGTAAGATAAATATTTACAAAACACAAACTTGAGAATTTGTGAAGAGATGTATTAATGATAGATTTTGAAGAAGTTTTAGGAATAATTTACTTCAATATAGAATTTCAATGTGATAAGGGAAAAATAAATTGCAAGGAAACAATAATATCGCTAAGAAAAATAAAAAGAGGAGAATGAAAATAAACAATAAACTTCAAAAGAAAATAATATTAGTACCAAATAAGTAGGCATAAAAAAAAGTTTCAATCAAGTCAAAATGGATCATAGGACTAAATTACCCATTTTTGGTAAAGATGCAAAATTTGTAGAAGCACATATTTTTAGACAAGGCATATATTAGAGAATTCATAACAATACATATAACCAATTTAAAGTTTTTGATATCTTGGGTATGTTAAAATATGATACATTAAAATGGTATACGAGAAACAATCCTACTCATAAGACATGAGATGAAATCAAAGACATATTTAAAATTGATTTCTACCATACAAAGACTCCCACATAAAGAGTAATTAAAATGAAATAATTAATTCAAAGAGAAAAAAATAGTGAATAAAATTGATAAAATATTGAAGAGTTAGTAAGGAATTTAAAATAACCTTTAATAGAAAAAAACATGAAATTGAATGGTATATATATGGGTTTCTAACACACCTAAGAGCAACCACTAATGGTAAATAATTTCAAATGTTTAATGAAGCATTAAAAATGGTGGATTGATTAGAAGCATAAAAATAGATAAGAGAGAAGGATACAATGATGGAAACAAAGTTTGAGAAAATGGAGAAATAACTATCACAACTAAGATTGAGACATGAAATACAAATGGAACCAAAAATAAAAAATTAATTCATCCACAAACTCAACAACACAACCCAATATTTTGTGTACAATATGTTGTGAGGAAGGCCATAGTGAGACATAGCTCCCCTATGATGAAAATATTTAAAGGAAAACATTAGATCAGACCAACCCTATTAGGATGACACCTCCAATGCAACAATCCATTTTAAAGGATAGATTATGGTGAGGAATTTACAAGTTATATGACCAACATAGTTAGAACATGTGTCATAATGAAAGTACATCCCAATATAAATAAAATAATATATTGTATGATGTGTGGATCATTTGGATGCTATCAAAAATATTGCCCTAGAGTTGAGGCATTAAAGGATCTTAAATAAATAATAGTGATGGCACTTGTCATTAAAAAAATCAACCACTCCCACAATAATAACAATAAACTCAAATCTTGTGCAACACATACAAACCCCCTACTAAAAATTTATGGCACCGTGAAATATAACTAACACTCTTGAAAAAAAATTCAATAACTATCAATGATATTAAGGGGATATAAAGGAGGATATCTTACAGGTTATCATGGAGGTTATCAATGCAAAAATTATATACCTAGATACCATAGAGGTTACCATGGAGGTTATGAAGGAAATAACCATATACCAGGATACCAAGAGGATTACCAAGGTGGTTATTAGGGAAATTTTCATCAAGGAGGAGGTCACAAATACCAAGGTGATCAAGGAAATATTTATCAAGGGTACCAAGTGGGAAACTATCAAGGATGAAAATGTGGACAAGATAAAGGCCCCCTACTTATTTAAAATGTGGGAAGGATGAGCAAATTGCATAAAATTTCATTATAAAATACTAGAATGAATGTTATTTTCCATGATAAGGGCAAACATGACATATATACATATCCCAAAGCCACCCAATTTTTAATTTTTTTGGCATAAATACATATGTTCTAAATTATGTCATTAAAGGAGTTCAACATATAAATAAGGTACCATGATAATATAAGGAAGACAAATAAAAGAAAACATAAAAACATTCCAAACAAAGTGGAATTATATTATGAAAATAAAAATAAAAATAAGAGATTAGAGATAATCATAAAAAAAAAACCTTAAATAAAATGAATATGGATAAAACCATAGACATTGATAGAGCATATATACTAACAAAGAATTACTATAGAAAGAACCTAAATAAGACACCTTGGTGAGAATTATCTAGTCAAAAAGGTGATAAAAAAACCTACCCTAGTGCTATGACCTAAAAAACAATAGCACAATAGAGTAAAAATAAAATTAAAAAAATCATGATAGAAAGAAGAAGAGAAGCAATCATATTTCAAGGAAGAAGTAATGATGAGGCTAAATAAAATATTAAAAATGATAAATGAGAAATCATCATTGGAAAAACTACAACAATTTTTTAAGTATTGGAATAAATAAAAACATGTGTACTATGTAAAGAACAAAAAAATTAAAATTAAAAATAAAAATGTTGTTTGAACTAAAATAGAATGGAAAAACTCAATGGTATATTTAAATGTCAAGGTTGAATATCACAATTTTACAAAATCATTGATATATTTAGGAATAAATGTAAATGATATATCATAAAAAACATGGTAACTATTAGGAAAACACAAATTACATTTAATAAATTATGACATTGATATAGTAGATGGTAGATTTAAATCATCAATAAGAGTATTTAAAGTGGTAGGAGTGAGTTTTATGGGAATATCCAAAACAATAGACTTAAAGGGAATGGAATGTGTATACACACAATATTTTAAAATTTATTAATTATTGATGTTTTCTCTCTTGTAGGAACCCATAGAATCTAAATCTCTCTAAGTATATGCCATTAAGGGTACATCAGGAAAGGGGTTGGTAAACCTTTGGTGATTTGTAATATTGTTGGCACATATACCACCACGTAAAACCAATATAAGTTACTTGTATCTATTTCCTTATGCATCAAAACCATACTTATACAATTCACTAAGTAGCTCACCTCCTAAAATATCCCCTAGCTAATAAAAAACCCATTTTTACCACTTTTCGTATTGTGTCTATCATGTTCACACCATTGTAGGTTTAACACATATTATAAAACTCTATCAACCCAAATTGACATAGTTTGAGGCCTAATAACTCTATTTACCACCTAATAAGGCTGATCGGGCCAACTACATTAGCTAAACCTCAAGAGGGTTTAAGACAAATTCATGCCTATATATACCCCTTTCATTTCATTTCTAAGAAGGAGAACCTTTAATTGTACATTGTTATTGCTCATAAATTTGCCTATACAATTAACAGGAGGTTTCATTGTTTAGGTTTTTACCTTAGAGAAATAACACTTAGCTTGTGGAGGTATTGGATGTATAGGATAAGTCCTATATCATAGAGATGATTTATCTTTGTGATCCTTATAATCCCACAATAACCTATTTCAAAGAACCATTGGCAAAAAGAGAGATTGAGGCATGATAGGTTCATTTTAAAAGGGTAAGTATATTTGTAGCCCTTCATATTTAAATAAGTAGATGTTTTAGAATTAATGCATTGAATTGTATCTCTCTTTGATTATATCATTTATATGTTATAATATATATATCTTTTAATTTATATTATATTTCCCATTTATGCCACAAGCTTTGGTGAGTACTTTATTAGTTTGCATATGTAAGTACTCACCAAAGATTGTGGCACAAATGGGAAATATAATAAAAAATAATATATATATATATATATATATATATATATATATATATATTAATTTTTATTATATTTCCCATTTGTGCCACAAGTTTTGGTGAGTACTCGATTAGTTTGCATATGCATTTACTAGATTATATTGCATAGTTATTTAGTAGAATAGCTTGCTTAATATAATTATTTACAATCATAAGACCTAAATAGGGTTATCATAAAATGGAATTTGACTAGAGGCCTTGGAAACCTCTCCTTTGCCATTGTGTGATAGGATATTCCTTACTATAGTTTTAGTGGATCCACTATTAGTCATGATCCCAATATAAACATATTTTTAGGTAGACTTATTAGTTGATAATCTTATCTGATCTTGAATATTATTGAGTAGAATAAGTTATCGATATGTGTAGTTTATATTTCATACATTTTGGTGAACTAGATTTGAATCTAACCCTTACAAATTTTTATTTTTATTTATAGACAATTGGATAAACTCTATCAATGTAGTTTAAAACTCTATGCATAGGTTTTCATAATCTATCATTCATATATCTTTGTTTTGGCTATGTGTGTTGGTTTTTATATATTTAATTAGCTAGGCAACCTAGTTAGGAGATATTTTTATAGATTTTTCAATTAAGGTGAGCCTGTCAACTTTGTTTGACTTTTTGTATGCAAAATTTCTAGCATCAGAAAACTAGATCAATCCAATCGATATAGTTTGTTTTCTGATTTTTAAACATTTAGTTTAATTTATTTAATTGATTATTTTATTTTATACATTTTCCATTTAAATAACTAGGTTTATTTGATCGAAGAGTTCTATGTTTTCTATGATTTACTAGTTTTATTTATACTATGTTAAATGGTTCAATTATGTCTAAATATTATGTCTCTTACCTCTACAAGTTCAAATTTTTACTTAGAAAACAACTCAATAGCTTCAATAAAATTACTACATCAACCTGGTTGACTCAATATTATTTCCAAGTTCACTCTAAATAGATCATTAATTTATCTTTGTCAAATTTTAAGTAAATTCATTTTTCTACTATTTTTCAAAATTTTAATTTCAATATCATCTTTTCTAGTTTTTATCTCTATAGAATAATACCTTTAAAATAAACTAACTCAACTAGGTCAACTTAATCATATATCTATTTTTTGTCTAGAAAACTAAGTTGACACACTCGACTGTGTTCATTTTAGATTGTCTAATAATAGACTAAGTCAAACAGGTTAACTAGGTCAACTTTGTTCTATTTATATTATTCTTATTTAAAATAAATGTAATGAAATTATATAAAGATTAATTAAACTCACTTTACATTTTATTTGGTTTCATTTTTATTTACTTTTCAAAAATTGTAGATTAGCTTTCAAAAATTTGATTTCCACTCTTATTTTTCATTTTGTCTAGTTTTCCCTAGAAATTGTGTACCAATAGTTTTTGAACTACTTATCTATTGTCATTAAAGGATACTCAATATTATATTTAAGGTCCTTTAATACAAAAATTAATAGATTATCATGATATTTGTCACCAATTATGAAATGTTTCTATGGATTATCTTCTTGGACCTAACTTTGATCATGAATCATTCATACATAAACACTAAGAAGATTATGAAATAGTAGTTAAGGTTCATCAAACTAAAACAAAAATAAATCTTTAAATAAAGTCAATGCTTACTTATCCATTTATAAGGATCCCCTTCCTAACCATCAAGATAACACTGATCAACCTCATACTACTAGCAATGTTGAAAGTACTATAGATCCTAAGATCAATTATGAGAATGTTATCAACATGAATAACATAATGAGATTAGTTTATTATATTGATAAATATCCAACCTCCAACCATAATAATTTTCCAAAGTTCCACACTATTCAAGAGTCTGACCCATTACATCTCATTTAATTGGGGCATTTAGAACCAATAAACATGCAAGTATCAAATCCAACAATGCAAATAAACAATACCTTTTATAGCATTGATATAATATTTAATCACCTTACAACTAATATACCACAAGTGGATACCCCACAAACTTTAATTGGTATTAATTCCACTCAAGCACAAAAGAATACCAAAGATACAACCACATCACCTAGGATAACACAAACACCTACAACTAGTCAATTCATCTTAGGCAAACCTAAAATAAACATACCTTATCAACATAAATTTAAATGCAATTACAACCTACATTCAATGGATTTATTACAACATAATGAACTTTTATCCTATAATACTCTAACATGTTATGATGAATGGGATTCCATAGCTAAAATTTCATGTCTCCCATCTCACATTCCTTTCTTACAATCTATGATAACTTCTCCTAGTCATCATAATTGACTAATGCAATTATTATTTAAATGAGCATCCCTCATCCTCCACCCAATGGGGAAAGAAGTTACCTTATCAGGATATGCATATACCATTCTTAAAAACTACGAATAAATGTCTATCTATGTTAATGAAATAATGGACACTTCTATTTCACTCAAATTTACTATCTCTTCCATGATTCTTGATGAGATATTTATTTATGAAGATGAACCACCATTATTCAATAGGGTAAAAATAGGATATATCCAAGAAAACAAATGCTTTAATTGATGAAGGATCACTTATGTTACTTACCTTGATTTTGTTAAAATGCCTAGATATTGTAAATACAATCTTAAATCCATGCAAAGTACATGCCAAGGATATGACCAAAGACAAATGCCTCTATTAGGTTCTATTTGGCTTCCTGTCACACTTCACCCAATAACGGTACATGTTAAACTCATGATATTTAAATTTTCACTCTCTTACAATATCTTACTTAGTTGACCTTGGGCATACCACATGAGAGCAGTCACCTCATCAGCATGCTAATGTGTTAAATTTCTCTATAATAGTGATATATAAAAGATTCAAGGAGACACAAATCCTTGGAATTTTTAACAATTCCAAGAAATATGTGTTTTTAAAATACCCACCCTTGAACCTTTACCTATAATCCCATTTCATGAATCACAACATCTTAATTATCATGTCATCTCTACTAGAGGTTACAATGCTCATCTTTAATTAATAGGAAACATACTACCTAACCTTTTAGATTTAAACAATGATGAATCAAATTAGATAAGTTTAAAAATCAAAACTTTTGATCTTTATCCTAACATAATTACTCAATTACATCCTTCTTAATGACCTTGATCTCATTAAAAACAATGTGACAAAATTCTAGTTACCTTATCAAAATCTAATAATTCCATTCACCATGCCTCTTTGATTGATAAAATCATTGACACATGTACTATTAAAATTTATAATCATGGTTATGATGATGGATATTATTTAGATGATCCATTTTTATATGGATTTGCTCGAGTTAAAAATACATTGATACCTGACATCATTCTTCTTTATAACATTCTCTTATCTCTAATTTTATTGTTCCTTCTCTTGATATAGTACCTAATATTAGTTATTCATTATATGTTGATATGTCTAAGATGGATCACATACACACTAATCCTCTAATCATTATTGAGCCTCTTTATAGTATGCTTATGGACTATGCCATGATTAGACCTTAACGGTTGGCTAGATTCCATGATCCTTCCAACTTATTCACCCTAGAGATGTCAGCTACATTACTTTGACCCATTATGAGTTCATACCTTGTTGTTGTCCAACCTAGTATTGATCTCATTTTGATTTATCCTATTGGTGATGGTATATTATATTTGTCTAATATTGATCCTCTACCATCATGATGTGAAAATGAGCCTTACTATGAGATCTATAGAGTTACTAGTCATTGGGCCAATTATTGTAGTTCATTCCAGCAATAACGGGCCCCTTATTTTTCTACCATAAATATCTAAAATTCATCATCTATTACTAGACATACTTATTGCTATCATGGTACATGTAACCATTCTTCTAATCATTTTTTATAGCTTAGGTAATACATTGATACACTTCATCTAGACCACAACCAAATGACAAGAGTTTACCACCTCCTAAGGTACTTCTAAAATACATTACCCAATATGCATAAATTTATTATATTTGACATAAATTTAATACACAACATACTAATAAATGTTAGGCGATTGAATAGTAATATATATATGTATGTATGTATATATATATATATTATATATATATATATATATACACACACACATATATATGTATACATATATATATATATATATATATATATATATATATATATATATATATACATATATATATATATACACACATATATATGTATATATATATGTGTGTGTGTGTGTGTGTGTGTGTGTGTGTGTGTGTGTGTGTGTGTATATATATATATTGTGGCCTTGGATATTAATATTAGTAGATAGAACAAAATCTTCAAGATTACATGTTAAGTAGATTATTTAGTGGAAAAAATATAAATTACAAAACACTTGAGGAAGTAGATGATTTGTGGATGCGAGCAATAGATTATTGGTTTATAACTATGATAGCCTCATTTATAATACCATGGGAGATATAAGGGTGGATGAGTTTTGACATGAATAATGTGGATTTATTAAAATATATAAGAGGGAGATTCAATGAAAAAGTTCCAAAATTAATCTATATGTTATTTAATTGAAGGTAGGTTGATAATAAATTCATGTAGGGGACATACACCTAGGGGATGACAGAAGCTGACAAGATGGATCCAAGGAGATATGACTATTGAATTATAAATATGTGATGGGTGGGGGGGATAAATAAAACAAATAATAATGGAGGAAATTAAAAAAATAATAAATCAAGGATTAGTGATAAGAAATAAATTAGATGAGATAAGAGAAAGTAGAAAGAAAAGGAAAGAAACAAAGAGGAGGAAAGGAAAAAAATAATATTAAAGGAAAGAAAGTAGATAAAATAAAAATATTGGGTATAAGTAAAGGATAAAATTAAGACATAAAAATAAGTAGTGATGGGAAAATTATAAGAACATATGAGGTTACCATAAAAAATAAACAATTAGGGGACATGTAAAAACAAAGATTATAAAGAGATGATATAGTGAGACAATTAAGTTTAAATAAATAAAATATAAAGTGACATTGAGTGGAGTTACCATGGAAATAAAGGAAGAATAAACATAACCAAAATGGAAAACTAAAGAATAACCATAAAAAAATAACACATAATTTAGAGATAACATTGATAACACCAAAATCAACAATAATAATGGAAGGAGGATTATAAATATATAATTAATGCATACATGAAGTGTACAACACCCACATAAACATAGTAGAATAGGAAAATGCATTAATAAAATCATTAAATCTATAATAAAAATGTTATATGAAAGATGCAAGTAAGAATATTTTGAAGTCGAGGGCCAAAGAGGACCCTTAGTGACTATAACGAGAATTAGTTGGTTAGAAGGAGAGAAAGTAGAAAGTATAGAGATCAATGAAGAAGAGATTAGTGAGATAAAAGATAAAGATGAAATAATGGAAAGAGGAGGAAGTAATATAGAATAAAGAGAAGTATATTTGGAGAATTCAACTAAAAAGTGAGTAGAAGAAGCCATTTTAAAAATAATGGGAAACATGATTAGAAGAAGAAGAGAGTGGAATATAAGGAATAGAAAATAAAGATGAATATGATGAATAAATATTATTTAAAATTAATAAATATGAAAATAAAAATGAGATAGAAGACATGCATCCCCCCATCCAGAAGAGATTGTTTAAGGAGATGAACCCCTTGAACTAACTATCCTACCCCATGCCACTTCAAATATTGAGAGAGACACCCCCTGAAGAAGGTATATATATAGGAGAATAAGTAAGATAAATATTTACAAAACACAAACTTGAGAATTTGTGAAGAGATGTATTAATGATAGATTTTGAAGAAGTTTTAGGAATAATTTACTTCAATATAGAATTTCAATGTGATAAGGGAAAAATAAATTGCAAGGAAACAATAATATCGCTAAGAAAAATAAAAAGAGGAGAATGAAAATAAACAATAAACTTCAAAAGAAAATAATATTAGTACCAAATAAGTAGGCATAAAAAAAAGTTTCAATCAAGTCAAAATGGATCATAGGACTAAATTACCCATTTTTGGTAAAGATGCAAAATTTGTAGAAGCACATATTTTTAGACAAGGCATATATTAGAGAATTCATAACAATACATATAACCAATTTAAAGTTTTTGATATCTTGGGTATGTTAAAATATGATACATTAAAATGGTATACGAGAAACAATCCTACTCATAAGACATGAGATGAAATCAAAGACATATTTAAAATTGATTTCTACCATACAAAGACTCCCACATAAAGAGTAATTAAAATGAAATAATTAATTCAAAGAGAAAAAAATAGTGAATAAAATTGATAAAATATTGAAGAGTTAGTAAGGAATTTAAAATAACCTTTAATAGAAAAAAACATGAAATTGAATGGTATATATATGGGTTTCTACCACACCTAAGAGCAACCACTAATGGTAAATAATTTCAAATGTTTAATGAAGCATTAAAAATGGTGGATTGATTAGAAGCATAAAAATAGATAAGAGAGAAGGATACAATGATGGAAACAAAGTTTGAGAAAATGGAGAAATAACTATCACAACTAAGATTGAGACATGAAATACAAATGGAACCAAAAATAAAAAATTAATTCATCCACAAACTCAACAACACAACCCAATATTTTGTGTACAATATGTTGTGAGGAAGGCCATAGTGAGACATAGCTCCCCTATGATGAAAATATTTAAAGGAAAACATTAGATCAGACCAACCCTATTAGGATGACACCTCCAATGCAACAATCCATTTTGAAGGATAGATTATGGTGAGGAATTTACAAGTTATATGACCAACATAGTTAGAACATGTGTCATAATGAAAGTACATCCCAATATAAATAAAATAATATATTGTATGATGTGTGGATCATTTGGATGCTATCAAAAATATTGCCCTAGAGTTGAGGCATTAAAGGATCTTAAATAAATAATAGTGATGGCACTTGTCATTAAAAAAATCAACCACTCCCACAATAATAACAATAAACTCAAATCTTGTGCAACACATACAAACCCCCTACTAAAAATTTATGGCACCGTGAAATATAACTAACACTCTTGAAAAAAAATTCAATAACTATCAATGATATTAAGGGGATATAAAGGAGGATATCTTACAGGTTATCATGGAGGTTATCAATGCAAAAATTATATACCTAGATACCATAGAGGTTACCATGGAGGTTATGAAGGAAATAACCATATACCAGGATACCAAGAGGATTACCAAGGTGGTTATTAGGGAAATTTTCATCAAGGAGGAGGTCACAAATACCAAGGTGATCAAGGAAATATTTATCAAGGGTACCAAGGGGGAAACTATCAAGGATGAAAAGGTGGACAAGATAAAGGCCCCCTACTTATTTAAAATGTGGGAAGGATGAGCAAATTGCATAAAATTTCATTATAAAATACTAGAATGAATGTTATTTTCCATGATAAGGGCAAACATGACATATATACATATCCCAAAGCCACCCAATTTTTAATTTTTTTGGCATAAATACATATGTTCTAAATTATGTCATTAAAGGAGTTCAACATATAAATAAGGTACCATGATAATATAAGGAAGACAAATAAAAGAAAACATAAAAACATTCCAAACAAAGTGGAATTATATTATGAAAATAAAAATAAAAATAAGAGATTAGAGATAATCATAAAAAAAAAACCTTAAATAAAATGAATATGGATAAAACCATAGACATTGATAGAGCATATATACTAACAAAGAATTACTATAGAAAGAACCTAAATAAGACACCTTGGTGAGAATTATCTAGTCAAAAAGGTGATAAAAAAACCTACCCTAGTGCTATGACCTAAAAAACAATAGCACAATAGAGTAAAAATAAAATTAAAAAAATCATGATAGAAAGAAGAAGAGAAGCAATCATATTTCAAGGAAGAAGTAATGATGAGGCTAAATAAAATATTAAAAATGATAAATGAGAAATCATCATTGGAAAAACTACAACAATTTTTTAAGTATTGGAATAAATAAAAACATGTGTACTATGTAAAGAACAAAAAAATTAAAATTAAAAATAAAAATGTTGTTTGAACTAAAATAGAATGGAAAAACTCAATGGTATATTTAAATGTCAAGGTTGAATATCACAATTTTACAAAATCATTGATATATTTAGGAATAAATGTAAATGATATATCATAAAAAACATGGTAACTATTAGGAAAACACAAATTACATTTAATAAATTATGACATTGATATAGTAGATGGTAGATTTAAATCATCAATAAGAGTATTTAAAGTGGTAGGAGTGAGTTTTATGGGAATATCCAAAACAATAGACTTAAAGGGAATGGAATGTGTATACACACAATATTTTAAAATTTATTAATTATTGATGTTTTCTCTCTTGTAGGAACCCATAGAATCTAAATCTCTCTAAGTATATGCCATTAAGGGTACATCAGGAAAGGGGTTGGTAAACCTTTGGTGATTTGTAATATTGTTGGCACATATACCACCACGTAAAACCAATATAAGTTACTTGTATCTATTTCCTTATGCATCAAAACCATACTTATACAATTCACTAAGTAGCTCACCTCCTAAAATATCCCCTAGCTAATAAAAAACCCATTTTTACCACTTTTCGTATTGTGTCTATCATGTTCACACCATTGTAGGTTTAACACATATTATAAAACTCTATCAACCCAAATTGACATAGTTTGAGGCCTAATAACTCTATTTACCACCTAATAAGGCTGATCGGGCCAACTACATTAGCTAAACCTCAAGAGGGTTTAAGACAAATTCATGCCTATATATACCCCTTTCATTTCATTTCTAAGAAGGAGAACCTTTAATTGTACATTGTTATTGCTCATAAATTTGCCTATACAATTAACAGGAGGTTTCATTGTTTAGGTTTTTACCTTAGAGAAATAACACTTAGCTTGTGGAGGTATTGGATGTATAGGATAAGTCCTATATCATAGAGATGATTTATCTTTGTGATCCTTATAATCCCACAATAACCTATTTCAAAGAACCATTGGCAAAAAGAGAGATTGAGGCATGATAGGTTCATTTTAAAAGGGTAAGTATATTTGTAGCCCTTCATATTTAAATAAGTAGATGTTTTAGAATTAATGCATTGAATTGTATCTCTCTTTGATTATATCATTTATATGTTATAATATATATATCTTTTAATTTATATTATATTTCCCATTTATGCCACAAGCTTTGGTGAGTACTTTATTAGTTTGCATATGTAAGTACTCACCAAAGATTGTGGCACAAATGGGAAATATAATAAAAAATAATATATATATATATATATATATATATTAATTTTTATTATATTTCCCATTTGTGCCACAAGTTTTGGTGAGTACTCGATTAGTTTGCATATGCATTTACTAGATTATATTGCATAGTTATTTAGTAGAATAGCTTGCTTAATATAATTATTTACAATCATAAGACCTAAATAGGGTTATCATAAAATGGAATTTGACTAGAGGCCTTGGAAACCTCTCCTTTGCCATTGTGTGATAGGATATTCCTTACTATAGTTTTAGTGGATCCACTATTAGTCATGATCCCAATATAAACATATTTTTAGGTAGACTTATTAGTTGATAATCTTATCTGATCTTGAATATTATTGAGTAGAATAAGTTATCGATATGTGTAGTTTATATTTCATACATTTTGGTGAACTAGATTTGAATCTAACCCTTACAAATTTTTATTTTTATTTATAGACAATTGGATAAACTCTATCAATGTAGTTTAAAACTCTATGCATAGGTTTTCATAATCTATCATTCATATATCTTTGTTTTGGCTATGTGTGTTGGTTTTTATATATTTAATTAGCTAGGCAACCTAGTTAGGAGATATTTTTATCGATTTTTCAATTAAGGTGAGCCTGTCAACTTTGTTTGACTTTTTGTATGCAAAATTTCTAGCATCAGAAAACTAGATCAATCCAATCGATATAGTTTGTTTTCTGATTTTTAAACATTTAGTTTAATTTATTTAATTGATTATTTTATTTTATACATTTTCCATTTAAATAACTAGGTTTATTTGATCGAAGAGTTCTATGTTTTCTATGATTTACTAGTTTTATTTATACTATGTTAAATGGTTCAATTATGTCTAAATATTATGTCTCTTACCTCTACAAGTTCAAATTTTTACTTAGAAAACAACTCAATAGCTTCAATAAAATTACTACATCAACCTGGTTGACTCAATATTATTTCCAAGTTCACTCTAAATAGATCATTAATTTATCTTTGTCAAATTTTAAGTAAATTCATTTTTCTACTATTTTTCAAAATTTTAATTTCAATATCATCTTTTCTAGTTTTTATCTCTATAGAATAATACCTTTAAAATAAACTAACTCAACTAGGTCAACTTAATCATATATCTATTTTTTGTCTAGAAAACTAAGTTGACACACTCGACTGTGTTCATTTTAGATTGTCTAATAATAGACTAAGTCAAACAGGTTAACTAGGTCAACTTTGTTCTATTTATATTATTCTTATTTAAAATAAATGTAATGAAATTATATAAAGATTAATTAAAATCACTTTACATTTTATTTGGTTTCATTTTTATTTACTTTTCAAAAATTGTAGATTAGCTTTCAAAAATTTGATTTCCACTCTTATTTTTCATTTTGTCTAGTTTTCCCTAGAAATTGTGTACCAATAGTTTTTGAACTACTTATCTATTGTCATTAAAGGATACTCAATATTATATTTAAGGTCCTTTAATACAAAAATTAATAGATTATCATGATATTTGTCACCAATTATGAAATGTTTCTATGGATTATCTTCTTGGACCTAACTTTGATCATGAATCATTCATACATAAACACTAAGAAGATTATGAAATAGTAGTTAAGGTTCATCAAACTAAAACAAAAATAAATCTTTAAATAAAGTCAATGCTTACTTATCCATTTATAAGGATCCCCTTCCTAACCATCAAGATAACACTGATCAACCTCATACTACTAGCAATGTTGAAAGTACTATAGATCCTAAGATCAATTATGAGAATGTTATCAACATGAATAACATAATGAGATTAGTTTATTATATTGATAAATATCCAACCTCCAACCATAATAATTTTCCAAAGTTCCACACTATTCAAGAGTCTGACCCATTACATCTCATTTAATTGGGGCATTTAGAACCAATAAACATGCAAGTATCAAATCCAACAATGCAAATAAACAATACCTTTTATAGCATTGATATAATATTTAATCACCTTACAACTAATATACCACAAGTGGATACCCCACAAACTTTAATTGGTATTAATTCCACTCAAGCACAAAAGAATACCAAAGATACAACCACATCACCTAGGATAACACAAACACCTACAACTAGTCAATTCATCTTAGGCAAACCTAAAATAAACATACCTTATCAACATAAATTTAAATGCAATTACAACCTACATTCAATGGATTTATTACAACATAATGAACTTTTATCCTATAATACTCTAACATGTTATGATGAATGGGATTCCATAGCTAAAATTTCATGTCTCCCATCTCACATTCCTTTCTTACAATCTATGATAACTTCTCCTAGTCATCATAATTGACTAATGCAATTATTATTTAAATGAGCATCCCTCATCCTCCACCCAATGGGGAAAGAAGTTACCTTATCAGGATATGCATATACCATTCTTAAAAACTACGAATAAATGTCTATCTATGTTAATGAAATAATGGACACTTCTATTTCACTCAAATTTACTATCTCTTCCATGATTCTTGATGAGATATTTATTTATGAAGATGAACCACCATTATTCAATAGGGTAAAAATAGGATATATCCAAGAAAACAAATGCTTTAATTGATGAAGGATCACTTATGTTACTTACCTTGATTTTGTTAAAATGCCTAGATATTGTAAATACAATCTTAAATCCATGCAAAGTACATGCCAAGGATATGACCAAAGACAAATGCCTCTATTAGGTTCTATTTGGCTTCCTGTCACACTTCACCCAATAACGGTACATGTTAAACTCATGATATTTAAATTTTCACTCTCTTACAATATCTTACTTAGTTGACCTTGGGCATACCACATGAGAGCAGTCACCTCATCAGCATGCTAATGTGTTAAATTTCTCTATAATAGTGATATATAAAAGATTCAAGGAGACACAAATCCTTGGAATTTTTAACAATTCCAAGAAATATGTGTTTTTAAAATACCCACCCTTGAACCTTTACCTATAATCCCATTTCATGAATCACAACATCTTAATTATCATGTCATCTCTACTAGAGGTTACAATGCTCATCTTTAATTAATAGGAAACATACTACCTAACCTTTTAGATTTAAACAATGATGAATCAAATTAGATAAGTTTAAAAATCAAAACTTTTGATCTTTATCCTAACATAATTACTCAATTACATCCTTCTTAATGACCTTGATCTCATTAAAAACAATGTGACAAAATTCTAGTTACCTTATCAAAATCTAATAATTCCATTCACCATGCCTCTTTGATTGATAAAATCATTGACACATGTACTATTAAAATTTATAATCATGGTTATGATGATGGATATTATTTAGATGATCCATTTTTATATGGATTTGCTCGAGTTAAAAATACATTGATACCTGACATCATTCTTCTTTATAACATTCTCTTATCTCTAATTTTATTGTTCCTTCTCTTGATATAGTACCTAATATTAGTTATTCATTATATGTTAATATGTCTAAGATGGATCACATACACACTAATCCTCTAATCATTATTGAGCCTCTTTATAGTATGCTTATGGACTATGCCATGATTAGACCTTAACGGTTGGCTAGATTCCATGATCCTTCCAACTTATTCACCCTAGAGATGTCAGCTACATTACTTTGACCCATTATGAGTTCATACCTTGTTGTTGTCCAACCTAGTATTGATCTCATTTTGATTTATCCTATTGGTGATGGTATATTATATTTGTCTAATATTGATCCTCTACCATCATGATGTGAAAATGAGCCTTACTATGAGATCTATAGAGTTACTAGTCATTGGGCCAATTATTGTAGTTCATTCCAGCAATAACGGGCCCCTTATTTTTCTACCATAAATATCTAAAATTCATCATCTATTACTAGACATACTTATTGCTATCATGGTACATGTAACCATTCTTCTAATCATTTTTTATAGCTTAGGTAATACATTGATACACTTCATCTAGACCACAACCAAATGACAAGAGTTTACCACCTCCTAAGGTACTTCTAAAATACATTACCCAATATGCATAAATTTATTATATTTGACATAAATTTAATACACAACATACTAATAAATGTTAGGCGATTGAATAGTAATATATATATGTATGTATATATATATATATATATATACACACACACATATATATGTATACATATATATATATATATATATACATATATATATATATACACACATATATATGTATATATATATATGTGTGTGTGTGTGTGTGTGTGTGTGTGTATATATATATATTGTGGCCTTGGATATTAATATTAGTAGATAGAACAAAATCTTCAAGATTACATGTTAAGTAGATTATTTAGTGGAAAAAATATAAATTACAAAACACTTGAGGAAGTAGATGATTTGTGGATGCGAGCAATAGATTATTGGTTTATAACTATGATAGCCTCATTTATAATACCATGGGAGATATAAGGGTGGATGAGTTTTGACATGAATAATGTGGATTTATTAAAATATATAAGAGGGAGATTCAATGAAAAAGTTCCAAAATTAATCTATATGTTATTTAATTGAAGGTAGGTTGATAATAAATTCATGTAGGGGACATACACCTAGGGGATGACAGAAGCTGACAAGATGGATCCAAGGAGATATGACTATTGAATTATAAATATGTGATGGGTGGGGGGGATAAATAAAACAAATAATAATGGAGGAAATTAAAAAAATAATAAATCAAGGATTAGTGATAAGAAATAAATTAGATGAGATAAGAGAAAGTAGAAAGAAAAGGAAAGAAACAAAGAGGAGGAAAGGAAAAAAATAATATTAAAGGAAAGAAAGTAGATAAAATAAAAATATTGGGTATAAGTAAAGGATAAAATTAAGACATAAAAATAAGTAGTGATGGGAAAATTATAAGAACATATGAGGTTACCATAAAAAATAAACAATTAGGGGACATGTAAAAACAAAGATTATAAAGAGATGATATAGTGAGACAATTAAGTTTAAATAAATAAAATATAAAGTGACATTGAGTGGAGTTACCATGGAAATAAAGGAAGAATAAACATAACCAAAATGGAAAACTAAAGAATAACCATAAAAAAATAACACATAATTTAGAGATAACATTGATAACACCAAAATCAACAATAATAATGGAAGGAGGATTATAAATATATAATTAATGCATACATGAAGTGTACAACACCCACATAAACATAGTAGAATAGGAAAATGCATTAATAAAATCATTAAATCTATAATAAAAATGTTATATGAAAGATGCAAGTAAGAATATTTTGAAGTCGAGGGCCAAAGAGGACCCTTAGTGACTATAACGAGAATTAGTTGGTTAGAAGGAGAGAAAGTAGAAAGTATAGAGATCAATGAAGAAGAGATTAGTGAGATAAAAGATAAAGATGAAATAATGGAAAGAGGAGGAAGTAATATAGAATAAAGAGAAGTATATTTGGAGAATTCAACTAAAAAGTGAGTAGAAGAAGCCATTTTAAAAATAATGGGAAACATGATTAGAAGAAGAAGAGAGTGGAATATAAGGAATAGAAAATAAAGATGAATATGATGAATAAATATTATTTAAAATTAATAAATATGAAAATAAAAATGAGATAGAAGACATGCATCCCCCCATCCAGAAGAGATTGTTTAAGGAGATGAACCCCTTGAACTAACTATCCTACCCCATGCCACTTCAAATATTGAGAGAGACACCCCCTGAAGAAGGTATATATATAGGAGAATAAGTAAGATAAATATTTACAAAACACAAACTTGAGAATTTGTGAAGAGATGTATTAATGATAGATTTTGAAGAAGTTTTAGGAATAATTTACTTCAATATAGAATTTCAATGTGATAAGGGAAAAATAAATTGCAAGGAAACAATAATATCGCTAAGAAAAATAAAAAGAGGAGAATGAAAATAAACAATAAACTTCAAAAGAAAATAATATTAGTACCAAATAAGTAGGCATAAAAAAAAGTTTCAATCAAGTCAAAATGGATCATAGGACTAAATTACCCATTTTTGGTAAAGATGCAAAATTTGTAGAAGCACATATTTTTAGACAAGGCATATATTAGAGAATTCATAACAATACATATAACCAATTTAAAGTTTTTGATATCTTGGGTATGTTAAAATATGATACATTAAAATGGTATACGAGAAACAATCCTACTCATAAGACATGAGATGAAATCAAAGACATATTTAAAATTGATTTCTACCATACAAAGACTCCCACATAAAGAGTAATTAAAATGAAATAATTAATTCAAAGAGAAAAAAATAGTGAATAAAATTGATAAAATATTGAAGAGTTAGTAAGGAATTTAAAATAACCTTTAATAGAAAAAAACATGAAATTGAATGGTATATATATGGGTTTCTAACACACCTAAGAGCAACCACTAATGGTAAATAATTTCAAATGTTTAATGAAGCATTAAAAATGGTGGATTGATTAGAAGCATAAAAATAGATAAGAGAGAAGGATACAATGATGGAAACAAAGTTTGAGAAAATGGAGAAATAACTATCACAACTAAGATTGAGACATGAAATACAAATGGAACCAAAAATAAAAAATTAATTCATCCACAAACTCAACAACACAACCCAATATTTTGTGTACAATATGTTGTGAGGAAGGCCATAGTGAGACATAGCTCCCCTATGATGAAAATATTTAAAGGAAAACATTAGATCAGACCAACCCTATTAGGATGACACCTCCAATGCAACAATCCATTTTGAAGGATAGATTATGGTGAGGAATTTACAAGTTATATGACCAACATAGTTAGAACATGTGTCATAATGAAAGTACATCCCAATATAAATAAAATAATATATTGTATGATGTGTGGATCATTTGGATGCTATCAAAAATATTGCCCTAGAGTTGAGGCATTAAAGGATCTTAAATAAATAATAGTGATGGCACTTGTCATTAAAAAAATCAACCACTCCCACAATAATAACAATAAACTCAAATCTTGTGCAACACATACAAACCCCCTACTAAAAATTTATGGCACCGTGAAATATAACTAACACTCTTGAAAAAAAATTCAATAACTATCAATGATATTAAGGGGATATAAAGGAGGATATCTTACAGGTTATCATGGAGGTTATCAATGCAAAAATTATATACCTAGATACCATAGAGGTTACCATGGAGGTTATGAAGGAAATAACCATATACCAGGATACCAAGAGGATTACCAAGGTGGTTATTAGGGAAATTTTCATCAAGGAGGAGGTCACAAATACCAAGGTGATCAAGGAAATATTTATCAAGGGTACCAAGTGGGAAACTATCAAGGATGAAAAGGTGGACAAGATAAAGGCCCCCTACTTATTTAAAATGTGGGAAGGATGAGCAAATTGCATAAAATTTCATTATAAAATACTAGAATGAATGTTATTTTCCATGATAAGGACAAACATGACATATATACATATCCCAAAGCCACCCAATTTTTAATTTTTTTGGCATAAATACATATGTTCTAAATTATGTCATTAAAGGAGTTCAACATATAAATAAGGTACCATGATAATATAAGGAAGACAAATAAAAGAAAACATAAAAACATTCCAAACAAAGTGGAATTATATTATGAAAATAAAAATAAAAATAAGAGATTAGAGATAATCATAAAAAAAAAACCTTAAATAAAATGAATATGGATAAAACCATAGACATTGGTAGAGCATATATACTAACAAAGAATTACTATAGAAAGAACCTAAATAAGACACCTTGGTGAGAATTATCTAGTCAAAAAGGTGATAAAAAAACCTACCCTAGTGCTATGACCTAAAAAACAATAGCACAATAGAGTAAAAATAAAATTAAAAAAATCATGATAGAAAGAAGAAGAGAAGCAATCATATTTCAAGGAAGAAGTAATGATGAGGCTAAATAAAATATTAAAAATGATAAATGAGAAATCATCATTGGAAAAACTACAACAATTTTTTAAGTATTGGAATAAATAAAAACATGTGTACTATGTAAAGAACAAAAAAATTAAAATTAAAAATAAAAATGTTGTTTGAACTAAAATAGAATGGAAAAACTCAATGGTATATTTAAATGTCAAGGTTGAATATCACAATTTTACAAAATCATTGATATATTTAGGAATAAATGTAAATGATATATCATAAAAAACATGGTAACTATTAGGAAAACACAAATTACATTTAATAAATTATGACATTGATATAGTAGATGGTAGATTTAAATCATCAATAAGAGTATTTAAAGTGGTAGGAGTGAGTTTTATGGGAATATCCAAAACAATAGACTTAAAGGGAATGGAATGTGTATACACACAATATTTTAAAATTTATTAATTATTGATGTTTTCTCTCTTGTAGGAACCCATAGAATCTAAATCTCTCTAAGTATATGCCATTAAGGGTACATCAGGAAAGGGGTTGGTAAACCTTTGGTGATTTGTAATATTGTTGGCACATATACCACCACGTAAAACCAATATAAGTTACTTGTATCTATTTCCTTATGCATCAAAACCATACTTATACAATTCACTAAGTAGCTCACCTCCTAAAATATCCCCTAGCTAATAAAAAACCCATTTTTACCACTTTTCGTATTGTGTCTATCATGTTCACACCATTGTAGGTTTAACACATATTATAAAACTCTATCAACCCAAATTGACATAGTTTGAGGCCTAATAACTCTATTTACCACCTAATAAGGCTGATCGGGCCAACTACATTAGCTAAACCTCAAGAGGGTTTAAGACAAATTCATGCCTATATATACCCCTTTCATTTCATTTCTAAGAAGGAGAACCTTTAATTGTACATTGTTATTGCTCATAAATTTGCCTATACAATTAACAGGAGGTTTCATTGTTTAGGTTTTTACCTTAGAGAAATAACACTTAGCTTGTGGAGGTATTGGATGTATAGGATAAGTCCTATATCATAGAGATGATTTATCTTTGTGATCCTTATAATCCCACAATAACCTATTTCAAAGAACCATTGGCAAAAAGAGAGATTGAGGCATGATAGGTTCATTTTAAAAGGGTAAGTATATTTGTAGCCCTTCATATTTAAATAAGTAGATGTTTTAGAATTAATGCATTGAATTGTATCTCTCTTTGATTATATCATTTATATGTTATAATATATATATCTTTTAATTTATATTATATTTCCCATTTATGCCACAAGCTTTGGTGAGTACTTTATTAGTTTGCATATGTAAGTACTCACCAAAGATTGTGGCACAAATGGGAAATATAATAAAAAATAATATATATATATATATATATATATATTAATTTTTATTATATTTCCCATTTGTGCCACAAGTTTTGGTGAGTACTCGATTAGTTTGCATATGCATTTACTAGATTATATTGCATAGTTATTTAGTAGAATAGCTTGCTTAATATAATTATTTACAATCATAAGACCTAAATAGGGTTATCATAAAATGGAATTTGACTAGAGGCCTTGGAAACCTCTCCTTTGCCATTGTGTGATAGGATATTCCTTACTATAGTTTTAGTGGATCCACTATTAGTCATGATCCCAATATAAACATATTTTTAGGTAGACTTATTAGTTGATAATCTTATCTGATCTTGAATATTATTGAGTAGAATAAGTTATCGATATGTGTAGTTTATATTTCATACATTTTGGTGAACTAGATTTGAATCTAACCCTTACAAATTTTTATTTTTATTTATAGACAATTGGATAAACTCTATCAATGTAGTTTAAAACTCTATGCATAGGTTTTCATAATCTATCATTCATATATCTTTGTTTTGGCTATGTGTGTTGGTTTTTATATATTTAATTAGCTAGGCAACCTAGTTAGGAGATATTTTTATAGATTTTTCAATTAAGGTGAGCCTGTCAACTTTGTTTGACTTTTTGTATGCAAAATTTCTAGCATCAGAAAACTAGATCAATCCAATCGATATAGTTTGTTTTCTGATTTTTAAACATTTAGTTTAATTTATTTAATTGATTATTTTATTTTATACATTTTCCATTTAAATAACTAGGTTTATTTGATCGAAGAGTTCTATGTTTTCTATGATTTACTAGTTTTATTTATACTATGTTAAATGGTTCAATTATGTCTAAATATTATGTCTCTTACCTCTACAAGTTCAAATTTTTACTTAGAAAACAACTCAATAGCTTCAATAAAATTACTACATCAACCTGGTTGACTCAATATTATTTCCAAGTTCACTCTAAATAGATCATTAATTTATCTTTGTCAAATTTTAAGTAAATTCATTTTTCTACTATTTTTCAAAATTTTAATTTCAATATCATCTTTTCTAGTTTTTATCTCTATAGAATAATACCTTTAAAATAAACTAACTCAACTAGGTCAACTTAATCATATATCTATTTTTTGTCTAGAAAACTAAGTTGACACACTCGACTGTGTTCATTTTAGATTGTCTAATAATAGACTAAGTCAAACAGGTTAACTAGGTCAACTTTGTTCTATTTATATTATTCTTATTTAAAATAAATGTAATGAAATTATATAAAGATTAATTAAAATCACTTTACATTTTATTTGGTTTCATTTTTATTTACTTTTCAAAAATTGTAGATTAGCTTTCAAAAATTTGATTTCCACTCTTATTTTTCATTTTGTCTAGTTTTCCCTAGAAATTGTGTACCAATAGTTTTTGAACTACTTATCTATTGTCATTAAAGGATACTCAATATTATATTTAAGGTCCTTTAATACAAAAATTAATAGATTATCATGATATTTGTCACCAATTATGAAATGTTTCTATGGATTATCTTCTTGGACCTAACTTTGATCATGAATCATTCATACATAAACACTAAGAAGATTATGAAATAGTAGTTAAGGTTCATCAAACTAAAACAAAAATAAATCTTTAAATAAAGTCAATGCTTACTTATCCATTTATAAGGATCCCCTTCCTAACCATCAAGATAACACTGATCAACCTCATACTACTAGCAATGTTGAAAGTACTATAGATCCTAAGATCAATTATGAGAATGTTATCAACATGAATAACATAATGAGATTAGTTTATTATATTGATAAATATCCAACCTCCAACCATAATAATTTTCCAAAGTTCCACACTATTCAAGAGTCTGACCCATTACATCTCATTTAATTGGGGCATTTAGAACCAATAAACATGCAAGTATCAAATCCAACAATGCAAATAAACAATACCTTTTATAGCATTGATATAATATTTAATCACCTTACAACTAATATACCACAAGTGGATACCCCACAAACTTTAATTGGTATTAATTCCACTCAAGCACAAAAGAATACCAAAGATACAACCACATCACCTAGGATAACACAAACACCTACAACTAGTCAATTCATCTTAGGCAAACCTAAAATAAACATACCTTATCAACATAAATTTAAATGCAATTACAACCTACATTCAATGGATTTATTACAACATAATGAACTTTTATCCTATAATACTCTAACATGTTATGATGAATGGGATTCCATAGCTAAAATTTCATGTCTCCCATCTCACATTCCTTTCTTACAATCTATGATAACTTCTCCTAGTCATCATAATTGACTAATGCAATTATTATTTAAATGAGCATCCCTCATCCTCCACCCAATGGGGAAAGAAGTTACCTTATCAGGATATGCATATACCATTCTTAAAAACTACGAATAAATGTCTATCTATGTTAATGAAATAATGGACACTTCTATTTCACTCAAATTTACTATCTCTTCCATGATTCTTGATGAGATATTTATTTATGAAGATGAACCACCATTATTCAATAGGGTAAAAATAGGATATATCCAAGAAAACAAATGCTTTAATTGATGAAGGATCACTTATGTTACTTACCTTGATTTTGTTAAAATGCCTAGATATTGTAAATACAATCTTAAATCCATGCAAAGTACATGCCAAGGATATGACCAAAGACAAATGCCTCTATTAGGTTCTATTTGGCTTCCTGTCACACTTCACCCAATAACGGTACATGTTAAACTCATGATATTTAAATTTTCACTCTCTTACAATATCTTACTTAGTTGACCTTGGGCATACCACATGAGAGCAGTCACCTCATCAGCATGCTAATGTGTTAAATTTCTCTATAATAGTGATATATAAAAGATTCAAGGAGACACAAATCCTTGGAATTTTTAACAATTCCAAGAAATATGTGTTTTTAAAATACCCACCCTTGAACCTTTACCTATAATCCCATTTCATGAATCACAACATCTTAATTATCATGTCATCTCTACTAGAGGTTACAATGCTCATCTTTAATTAATAGGAAACATACTACCTAACCTTTTAGATTTAAACAATGATGAATCAAATTAGATAAGTTTAAAAATCAAAACTTTTGATCTTTATCCTAACATAATTACTCAATTACATCCTTCTTAATGACCTTGATCTCATTAAAAACAATGTGACAAAATTCTAGTTACCTTATCAAAATCTAATAATTCCATTCACCATGCCTCTTTGATTGATAAAATCATTGACACATGTACTATTAAAATTTATAATCATGGTTATGATGATGGATATTATTTAGATGATCCATTTTTATATGGATTTGCTCGAGTTAAAAATACATTGATACCTGACATCATTCTTCTTTATAACATTCTCTTATCTCTAATTTTATTGTTCCTTCTCTTGATATAGTACCTAATATTAGTTATTCATTATATGTTAATATGTCTAAGATGGATCACATACACACTAATCCTCTAATCATTATTGAGCCTCTTTATAGTATGCTTATGGACTATGCCATGATTAGACCTTAACGGTTGGCTAGATTCCATGATCCTTCCAACTTATTCACCCTAGAGATGTCAGCTACATTACTTTGACCCATTATGAGTTCATACCTTGTTGTTGTCCAACCTAGTATTGATCTCATTTTGATTTATCCTATTGGTGATGGTATATTATATTTGTCTAATATTGATCCTCTACCATCATGATGTGAAAATGAGCCTTACTATGAGATCTATAGAGTTACTAGTCATTGGGCCAATTATTGTAGTTCATTCCAGCAATAACGGGCCCCTTATTTTTCTACCATAAATATCTAAAATTCATCATCTATTACTAGACATACTTATTGCTATCATGGTACATGTAACCATTCTTCTAATCATTTTTTATAGCTTAGGTAATACATTGATACACTTCATCTAGACCACAACCAAATGACAAGAGTTTACCACCTCCTAAGGTACTTCTAAAATACATTACCCAATATGCATAAATTTATTATATTTGACATAAATTTAATACACAACATACTAATAAATGTTAGGCGATTGAATAGTAATATATATATGTATGTATATATATATATATATATACACACACACATATATATGTATACATATATATATATATATATATACATATATATATATATACACACATATATATGTATATATATATATGTGTGTGTGTGTGTGTGTGTGTGTGTGTATATATATATATTGTGGCCTTGGATATTAATATTAGTAGATAGAACAAAATCTTCAAGATTACATGTTAAGTAGATTATTTAGTGGAAAAAATATAAATTACAAAACACTTGAGGAAGTAGATGATTTGTGGATGCGAGCAATAGATTATTGGTTTATAACTATGATAGCCTCATTTATAATACCATGGGAGATATAAGGGTGGATGAGTTTTGACATGAATAATGTGGATTTATTAAAATATATAAGAGGGAGATTCAATGAAAAAGTTCCAAAATTAATCTATATGTTATTTAATTGAAGGTAGGTTGATAATAAATTCATGTAGGGGACATACACCTAGGGGATGACAGAAGCTGACAAGATGGATCCAAGGAGATATGACTATTGAATTATAAATATGTGATGGGTGGGGGGGATAAATAAAACAAATAATAATGGAGGAAATTAAAAAAATAATAAATCAAGGATTAGTGATAAGAAATAAATTAGATGAGATAAGAGAAAGTAGAAAGAAAAGGAAAGAAACAAAGAGGAGGAAAGGAAAAAAATAATATTAAAGGAAAGAAAGTAGATAAAATAAAAATATTGGGTATAAGTAAAGGATAAAATTAAGACATAAAAATAAGTAGTGATGGGAAAATTATAAGAACATATGAGGTTACCATAAAAAATAAACAATTAGGGGACATGTAAAAACAAAGATTATAAAGAGATGATATAGTGAGACAATTAAGTTTAAATAAATAAAATATAAAGTGACATTGAGTGGAGTTACCATGGAAATAAAGGAAGAATAAACATAACCAAAATGGAAAACTAAAGAATAACCATAAAAAAATAACACATAATTTAGAGATAACATTGATAACACCAAAATCAACAATAATAATGGAAGGAGGATTATAAATATATAATTAATGCATACATGAAGTGTACAACACCCACATAAACATAGTAGAATAGGAAAATGCATTAATAAAATCATTAAATCTATAATAAAAATGTTATATGAAAGATGCAAGTAAGAATATTTTGAAGTCGAGGGCCAAAGAGGACCCTTAGTGACTATAACGAGAATTAGTTGGTTAGAAGGAGAGAAAGTAGAAAGTATAGAGATCAATGAAGAAGAGATTAGTGAGATAAAAGATAAAGATGAAATAATGGAAAGAGGAGGAAGTAATATAGAATAAAGAGAAGTATATTTGGAGAATTCAACTAAAAAGTGAGTAGAAGAAGCCATTTTAAAAATAATGGGAAACATGATTAGAAGAAGAAGAGAGTGGAATATAAGGAATAGAAAATAAAGATGAATATGATGAATAAATATTATTTAAAATTAATAAATATGAAAATAAAAATGAGATAGAAGACATGCATCCCCCCATCCAGAAGAGATTGTTTAAGGAGATGAACCCCTTGAACTAACTATCCTACCCCATGCCACTTCAAATATTGAGAGAGACACCCCCTGAAGAAGGTATATATATAGGAGAATAAGTAAGATAAATATTTACAAAACACAAACTTGAGAATTTGTGAAGAGATGTATTAATGATAGATTTTGAAGAAGTTTTAGGAATAATTTACTTCAATATAGAATTTCAATGTGATAAGGGAAAAATAAATTGCAAGGAAACAATAATATCGCTAAGAAAAATAAAAAGAGGAGAATGAAAATAAACAATAAACTTCAAAAGAAAATAATATTAGTACCAAATAAGTAGGCATAAAAAAAAGTTTCAATCAAGTCAAAATGGATCATAGGACTAAATTACCCATTTTTGGTAAAGATGCAAAATTTGTAGAAGCACATATTTTTAGACAAGGCATATATTAGAGAATTCATAACAATACATATAACCAATTTAAAGTTTTTGATATCTTGGGTATGTTAAAATATGATACATTAAAATGGTATACGAGAAACAATCCTACTCATAAGACATGAGATGAAATCAAAGACATATTTAAAATTGATTTCTACCATACAAAGACTCCCACATAAAGAGTAATTAAAATGAAATAATTAATTCAAAGAGAAAAAAATAGTGAATAAAATTGATAAAATATTGAAGAGTTAGTAAGGAATTTAAAATAACCTTTAATAGAAAAAAACATGAAATTGAATGGTATATATATGGGTTTCTAACACACCTAAGAGCAACCACTAATGGTAAATAATTTCAAATGTTTAATGAAGCATTAAAAATGGTGGATTGATTAGAAGCATAAAAATAGATAAGAGAGAAGGATACAATGATGGAAACAAAGTTTGATAAAATGGAGAAATAACTATCACAACTAAGATTGAGACATGAAATACAAATGGAACCAAAAATAAAAAATTAATTCATCCACAAACTCAACAACACAACCCAATATTTTGTGTACAATATGTTGTGAGGAAGGCCATAGTGAGACATAGCTCCCCTATGATGAAAATATTTAAAGGAAAACATTAGTTCAGACCAACCCTATTAGGATGACACCTCCAATGCAACAATCCATTTTAAAGGATAGACTATGGCGAGGAATTTACAAGTTATATGACCAACATAGTCAGAACATGTGTCATAATGAAAGTACATCCCCATATAAATAAAATAATATATTGTATGATGTGTGGATCATTTGGATGCTATCAAAAATATTGCCCTAGAGTTGAGGCATTAAAGGATCTTAAATAAATAATAGTGATGGCACTTGTCATTAAAAAAAACAACCACTCCCACAATAATAACAATAAACTCAAATCTTGTGCAACACATACAAACCCCCTACTAAAAACTTATGGCACCATGAAATATAACTAGCTATCTTGAACAAAAATTCAATAACTATCAATGATATTAAGGGGATATAAAGGAGGATATCTTACAGGTTATCATGGAGGTTATCAATGCAAAAATTATATACCTAGATACCATAGAGGTTACCATGGAGGTTATCAAGGAAATAACTATATACCAGGATACCAAGAGGATTACCAAGGTGGTTATTAGGGAAATTATCATCAAGGAGGAGGTCACAAATACCAAGGTGATCAAGGAAATATTATTAAGGGTACCAAGGGGAAAACTATCAAGGATGAAAAGATGGACAAGATAAAGGCCCCCTACTTATTTAAAATGAGGGAAGGTTGAGCAAATTGCATAAAATTTCATTATAAAATACTAGAATGAATGTTATTTTCCATGATAAGGGCACACATGACATATATACATATCCCAAAGCCACCCAATTTTTAAAATATTTTGGCATAAATACATATGTTCTAAATTATGGCATTAAAGGAGTTCAACATATAAATAAGGTACCACGATAACATAAGGAAGACAAATAAAAGAAAACATAAAAACTTTCCAAACAAGGTGGAATTATATTATGAAACTAAAAATAAAAATAAGAGATTAGAGATAATCATTAAAAAAAAACCTTAAATGAAATGAATATGGACAAAACCATAGACATTGATAGAGCATATATACTAACAAAGAGTGCCTATAGAAAGAACCTAAATAAGACACCTTGGGGAGAATTATCTAGTCAAAAAGGTGATAAAAAAACCTACCCTAGTGCTATGACCTACAAAACAATAGCACAATAGAGTAAAAATAAAATTAAAAAAATCATGATAGAAAGAAGAAGAGAAGCAATCATATTTCAAGGAAGAAGTAATGATGAGGCTAAATAAAATATCAAAAATGTTAAATGAGAAATCATTATTGGAAAAACTACAACAATTTTTTAAGTATTGGAATAAATAAAAACATGTGTACTATGTAAAGAACAAAAAAATTAAAATTAAAAATTAAAATGTTGTTTGAACTAAAATAGAATTGAAAAACTCAATGGTATATTTAAATGTCAAGGTTGAATATCACAATTTTACAAAATCATTGATATATTTAGGAATAAATGTAAATGATATATCATAAAAAACATGGTAACTATTAGGAAAAAACAAATTACATTTAATAAATTATGACATTGATATAGTAGATGGTAGATTTAAATCATCAATAAGAGTATTTAAAGTGGTAGGAGTGAGTTTTATGGGAATATCCAAAACAATAGACTTAAAGGGAATGGAATGTGTATACACACAATATTTTAAAATTTATTAATTATTGATGTTTTCTCTCTTGTAGGAACCCATAGAATCTAAATCTCTCTAAGTATATGCCATTAAGGGTACATCAGGAAAGGGGTTGGTAAACCTTTGGTGATTTGTAATATTGTTGGCACATATACCACCATGTAAAACCAATATAAGTTACTTGTATCTATTTCCTTACGCATCAAAACCATACTTATACAATTCACTAAGTAGCTCACCACCTAAAATATCCCCTAGCTAATAAAAAACCCATTTTTACCACTTTTCGTATTGTGTCTATCATGTTCACCCCATTCTAGGTTTAACACATATTATAAAACTCTATCAACCCAAATTGACATAGTTTGAGGCCTAATAACTCTATTTACCACCTAATAAGGTTGATCGGGCCAACTATATTAGCTAAACCTCAAGAGGGTTTAAGACAAATTCATGCCTATATATACCCCTTTTATTTCATTTCTAAGGAGGAGAACCTTTAATTGTACATTGTTATTGCTCATAAATTTGCCTATACAATTAATAGGAGGTTTCATTGTTTAGGTTTTTACCTTAGAGAAATAACACCTATCTTGTGGAGGTATTGGATGTATAAGATAAGTCCTATATCATAGAGATGATTTATCTTTGTGATCCTTATAATCCCACAATAACCTCTTTCAAAGAACCATTGGCAAAGGGAGAGATTGAGGCATGATAGGTTCATTTTAATAGGGTAAGTATATTTGTAGCGCTTCATATTTTAATAAATAGATGTTTTAGAATTAATGCATTGAATTGTATCTCTCTTTGATTATATCATTTATATGTTATAATATATATATCTTTTAATTTATATTATATTTCCCATTTATGCCACAAGCTTTGGTGAGTACTTTATT
This sequence comes from Torreya grandis, assembly GCA_037957365.1. NCBI lineage: Eukaryota > Viridiplantae > Streptophyta > Pinopsida > Cupressales > Taxaceae > Torreya > Torreya grandis. The sequence continues at coordinate 2,216,700 of JARHVA010002903.1, forward strand.
AGTTTGCATATGTAAGTACTCACCAAAGATTGTGGCACAAATGGGAAATATAATAAAAAATAATATATATATATATATATATATATATATATATATTAATTTTTATTATATTTCCCATTTGTGCCACAAGCTTTGGTGAGTACTTGATTAGTTTGCATATGCATTTACTAGATTATATTGCATAGTTATTTAGTAGAATAGCTTGCTTAATATAATTATTTACAATCATAAGACCTAAATAGGGTTATCATAAAATGGAATTTGACTAGAGGCCTTGGAAACCTCTCCTTTGCCATTGTGTGAGAGGATATTCCTTACTATAGTTTTAGTGGATCCATTATTAGTCATGATCCCAATATAAACATATTTTTAGGTAGACTTATTAGTTGATAATCTTATCTGATCTTGAATATTATTGATTAGGATAAGTTATCGATATGTATAGTTTATATTACATACATTTTGGTGAACTAGATGTGAATCTATCCCTTACAAATTTTTATTTTTATTTATAGACAATTGGATAAACTCTATCAATGTAGTTTAAAACCCTATGCATAGGTTTTCATAATCTATCATTCATATATCTTTGTTTTGGCTATGTGTGTTGGTTTTTATATATTTAATTAGCTAGGCAACCTAGTTAGGAGATATTTTTATAGATTTTTCAATTAAGGTGAGCCTGTCAACTTTGTTTGACTTTTTGTATGCAAAATTTCTAGCATCAGAAAACTAGATCAATCCAATCGATATAGTTTGTTTTCCCCTTTTTAAACATTTAGTTTAATTAATTTAATTGAAAATTTTATTTTATAAATTTTCCATTTAAATAACTAGGTTGATTTGATCGAAGAGTTCTATGTTTTCTATGATTTACTAGTTTTATGTATACTATGTTAAATAGTTCAATTATGTCTAAATATTATGTCTCTTACCTCTACAAGTTCAAATTTTTACTTAGAAAACAACTCAATAGCTTTAATAAAATTAATACATCAACCTGGTTGACTCAATATTATTTCCAAGTTCACTCTAAATAGATCATTAATGTATCTTTGTCAAATTTTAAGTAAATTCATTTTTCTACTATTTTTCAAAATTTTAATTTCAATATCATCTTTTCTAGTTTTTAGCTCTATAGAATAATACCTTTAAAATAAACTAACTCAACTAGGTCAACTTAATAATATATCTATTTTTTGTCTAGAAAACTAAGTTGACACACTCGACTGTGTTCATTTTAGATTGTCTAGTAATAGACTAAGTCAAACAGGTTAACTAGGTCAACTTTGTTCTATTTATATTATTCTTATTTAAAATAAATGTAATGAACTTATATAAATATTAATTAAACTCACTTTACATTTTAGTTGGTTTCATTTTTATTTACTTTTCAAAAATTGTAGATTAGCTTTCAAAAATTTGATTTCCACTCTTATTTTTCATTTTGTCTAGTTTTCCCTAGAAATTGTGTACCAATAGTTTTTGAACTACTTATCTATTGTCATTAAGGGATACTCAATATTATATTTAAGTTCCTTTTTATACAAATAGTAATAGATTATCATTATATTTGTCACCAATTATGAAATGTTTCTATGGATTATCTTCTTGGACCTAACTTTGATCATGAATCATTCATACATAAACACTAACAAGATTATGAAATAGTAGTTAAGTTTCATCAAACTAAAACCAAAATAAATATTTAAATAAATTCAATGCTTACTTATCCATTTATAAGGATCCCCTTCCTAACCATCAAGATAACACTGCTCAACCTCATACTACTAGCAATGTTAAAAGTACTATAGATCCTAAGATCAATTATGAGAATGTTATCAACATGAAAAACATAATGAGATTAGTTTATTATATTGATAAATATCCAACCTCCAACCATAATAATTTTCCAATGTTCCACGCTATTCAAGAGTCTTACCCATCACATCTCATTTAATTGGGGCATATAGAACCAATAAACATGCAAGTATCAAATCCAACAATGCAAATAAACAATACCTTTTATAGCATTGATATAATATTTAATCACCTTACAACTAATATACCTCAAGTGGATACCCCACAAACTTTAATTGGTATTACTTCCACTCAAGCACAAAAGAATACCAAAGATACAACCACATCACCTAGGATAACACAAACACCTACAACTAGTCAATTCATCTTAACCAAACCTAAAATAAACATACCTTATCAACATAAATTTCAATGAAATTACAACCTAAATTCAAAGGATTTATTACAACATAATCAACTTTTATCCTATAATACTCTAACATGTTATGATGAATGGGATTCCATAGCTAAAATTTCATGTCTCCCATATCACATTCCTTTCTTAAAATTTATGATAACTTCTCCTAGTCATCATAATTGACTAATGCAATTATTATTTAAATGAGCATCCCTCATCCTCCACCCAATGGGGAAAGAAGTTACCTTATCAGGATATGCATATACCATTCTTAAAAACTATGAATAAATGTCTATCTATGTTAATGAAATAATGGACACTTCTATTTCACTCAAATTTACTATCTCTTCCATGATTCTTGATGAGATATTTATTTATGAAGATGAACCACCATTATTCAATAGGGTAAAAATAGGATATATCCAAGAAAACAACTGCTTTAATTGATGAAGGATCACTTATGTTACTTACCTTGATTTTGTTAAAATGCCTAGATATTGTAAATACAATCTTAAATCCATGCAAAGTACATGCCAAGGATATGACCAAAGACAAATGCCTCTATTAGGTTCTATTTGGCTTCCTGTCACACTTCACCCAATAATGGTACATGTTAAACTCATGATATTTAAATTTTCACTCTCTTACAATATCTTACTTAGTTGACCTTGGGCATACCACATGAGAGCAGTCACCTCATCAGCATGCTAATGTGTTAAATTTCTCTATAATAGTGATATATACAAGATTCAAGGAGACACAAATCCTTGGAATTTTTAACAATTCCAAGAAATATGTGTTTTTAAAATACCCACCCTTGAACCTTTACCTATAATCCCATTTCATGAATCACAACATCTTAATTATCATGTCATCTCTACTAGAGGTTATAATGCTCATCTTTAATTAATAGGAAACATACTACCTAACCTTTTAGATTTAAACAATGATGAATCAAATGAGATAAGTTTAAAAATCAAAACTTTTGATCTTTATCCTAACATAATTACTCAATTACATCCTTCTTAATGACCTTGATCTCATTAAAAACAATGTGACAAAATTCTAGTTACCTTATCAAAATCTAATAATTCCATTCACCATGCCTCTTTGATTGATAAAATCATTGACACATGTACTATTAAAATTTATAATCATGGTTATGATGATGGATATTATTTAGATGATCCATTTTTATATGGTTTTGCTCAAGTTAAAAATACATTGATACCTGACATCATTCTTCTTTATAACATTCTCTTATCTCTAATTTTGTAGTTCCTTCTCTTGATATAGTACCTAATATTAGTTATTCATAAGATGTTAATATGTCTAAGATGGATCACATACACACTAATCCTCTAATCATTATTGAGCCTCTTTATAGTATGCTTATGGACTATGCCATGATTTGACCTTAATGGTTGGCTAGATTCCATGATCCTTCCAACTTATTCACTCTAGAGATGTCAGCTACATTACTTTGACCCATTATGAGTTCATACCTTGTTGTTGTCCAACCTAGTATTGATCTCATTTTGATTTATCCTATTGGTGATGGTATATTATATTTGTCTAATATTTAACCTCTACCCATCATTATGTGAAAATGAGCCTTACTATGAGATCTATAGAGTTACTAGTCATTGGGCCAATTATTGTAGTTCATTCCAGCAATAACGGGCCCCTTATTTTGTTACCATAAATATCTAAAATTCATCATCTATTACTAGACATACTTATTGCTATCATGGTACATGTAACCATTCTTCTAATCGTTTTTTATAGCTTAGGTAATACATTGATACACTTCATCTAGACCACAACCAAATGACAAGAGTTTACCACCTCCTAAGGTACTTATAAAATACATTACCCAATATGCATAAATTTATTATATTTGACATAAATTTAATACACAACATACTAATAAATGTTAAGTGATTGAATAGTATTTTAGGATTTTCCATGGCTTACACCTTCACTGGCTTAGCCTCATGTTTCAATTCATTAATGGATAATGGCTCCTCCTTCACATTTCAACACCTCTTCCTTTCATTGAGTATCCCACACAAGAGGTACCTTGAGAGCATCATTATAATTATAGTATACCTACCTTGTCTATAGAGATGATATGGTCAGAAGTCTTTTCATGACTTCCTGTGAAGATTGATGAGACTCTAATTAATGTTATAATTTAGCTACACAAGGATGTATCAAATGTTCTGGATGATATTTATAGTGATATTTGTTAATATTTTTGAACACATCATGGTGTTATATAATATTGTTTATCACACTATTATATTATTTGGATTTGATATATATATATATATATATATATATATATATATATATATATATATATATATATATATATTATATTTTGTTTATTTGTATATCACATGTATTATTTTATTTTCATATTTTAATTTCTCTTTCACATGTTTTAATTTAAAATTAATATCTCATGCATTAATATTATTCTCATGGTTTAATTTATTTTACATGGTTTAATTTTTATTAAAATTTATTTTTCTTATGCTTGTTATGTCATTTAAAAACAAGATAGTTATTAATGTGGCATGGTTATAAAAAAAATCACATCCTTTGATTATCATATTTTTATTATATGATCATTTAACAAGCATAATTCTCATTATATCACTACACATGTAGATCTCTTTTGATCTCCATCTCCCCCTTTGTTCCATTTTAATACTAAGAACACATATGGTTAAGACTTGAGATCACATGTTGGTTTTAGGAAAGCCTAATTATTTATAAAACATGTCAATATCTCTAGGTATCTTTTCTCCTATAACCAAATCCTCAATCTCATTTGTTTTTATCACTTCTATCACTCAAGATTGGTTATTTTAAACTATATGGAAGAGGAAAAAAAATATGAAAATATTTAAAATATGAATCATTTAAACAAAAGGAAATGATCAAAAGGTAAAAATGAACATTCAAAAGTCAAAATCAGAACAAAAGACATGATTCATATCTTAGCACATATATTATTTTTAATCAAAGATAAAATTTCATAGTTTTCCTCGTAATAGAGCCAAGGTCCATTAGGGTGTGGTAAGTTATTATATTGTGATAGGATATTTTAAAATAATGTATAGTGCTACCTACTTTCTCATGCAAGTACCAAATCTTCACAATAGACTGATGACTCTATAAGGGGTATTGAGGAATGGGGAACATAGTGTGGAAAGGTAGGTCCATTTTAATTTTCTTGTATATTTAAACTTCATGAATTGATCCTTGTACTACACTTATTTTCCCATAAATATTTGTGCTTATTATGAACAAATACTTTTTACATTTGGCATCACTAAACTCTTAGTGTGCCCCTATTTAGCTAGTATATCTCATGCCTATTGAGGTTTTATTAAAAACACCCATGTCATGATTTTTCTACTCCTTAATTCATTAAAATAATCCCAATATTCCTCCTTGATGAATATATTTTACTAATTGATCATACTCCTAGGTTTTTATATTTTGTGAGTTGAAATATAAGGCCTTGGATGAGACTTTACCTTCCTCACAAATACCTCCTTATTTTATACTAATATTCCAATTATTATCATCTACTTCATTTGTTTTTATTTTATGAGTTACACTATAATACCTTGGATGGGAGCAGTCTTTCCTCACAATACATACCTAACAACCCATACCATGTTTAGTCACAAAAATAAATATCAATCTTGATATTTACATCATATTTTTATTTAAATTATTATCAAATTCATTTATGTATTAAATTTTAATTTATAGATCATTTACATACTTCCCATCCTAATTTAGTACGTTTAATGTTTTATTAGATTTAATCTACCTTCATTTTTTTATACATTTTTTAAATACTTAATTTATTGTGTTTTACTTTATGATTTATTTCACATATTCCCATATTGATTTATTGTTAGCTTCAATAATATTACACATTCCTCAACTTAATTTAGTTTGTTTTATACCAATTTCATTTGTATTACATATTTTTCAAATATTTATTTGTGTATTTTACAAAATATTTCCTTTATTTATGTTTTACACATTTACCATCATGATTTAGTGTGTACTAAAAATACTTAATCTTTTATTTAATATATATTCTTACACATTTTATATTGTATTTTATTATATCATTATTTTTAACGATGCATTTATTCACAAATTTCTATAAAATAATCCAATATACATCACATATTTTCTCATAGTATATAACATAAATTAAAGCACATGTGCTATTAAGAAAATATATACATCCATAAAATATATGATCAATAGAAACTAAAAAACGTAGAGCCATATATATCCATAGATTAATTGTCTAATACAATAAAATATCATACAAGTATAACACTACAATCAAGTATATGGCTATAGTCTATCATGCCTATCTAGAGGATGAGCCATACTACCCATATATTCCTACGAATATCCCCTATAAATACTGTCATATATTAAATATGTCTAGTAACGTAGACCCTCTAGATATCCCTATAGACTGGATACCTAGGCTTGTACCTATGATAGTTGTGCCACTATAGCCATATGAATAACATGTTCCTCATCTACCATCTATTAGGCCCATAACTCTCCCTTTCTCAATCCAAGTGGTATATGTGTGGTATCACTTTATGTATACATATCTCATGTTGCCTCACCAACCAACTAAAAACAACTAAGATACTCTGGGGTAGATGGTAAAATAGGATCAACCATAACTATAGTATCATGATGTAATAATAAACCATCCAAAATATCATGATGTCCATCTTTTACTCTCACACCACATATAACATCATCCATAATAGTATATGTAAAACAAAATCCAAATGTACATTATATATCATACATATATAAAATCACTAGATATCTATCAAAGTGAGCACACACACACACACACACACACACACACACACACACACACACACACACACATCCAATCATGTATTTACTACTCAGAATAATAACCAACACATACTAAAAATAGTATACCCCACAATAGTCTCTTCATAAACATGACCTCCAAGTACCTCCATTACGGCATGTCTCCAAGGTGATACGAAACTAGGAGCAATAACTCAAGCATGTCATTATCTGCACTATATCCATCACTCTAAAAACCATCTATGTGCTTCATATGTTGTGGGATATCCTTATATACACATAATTTTCAAAATTTATGAATTATTGAGTCTTTTTATCTTAGAGAAACCTATCAAGTCTAAATCTCTCTGAGTTCATGCCTTAAAGGTTGCACCAAGAAATGAGTGGGCAAACCATTGGTGATTTTCAAGATTTATTTCCCATATACCACTACTTTATATCTACACGACCATATCCTATACATTTCCCTAATCTTTGTCTCCTCCCTTACACACTCCTCCAAGTAATTAATGAACTTATTTATCCCCTACCTAAGCCAAAACCCCTTTTTGACATTTACCAAACAATGTTAGTCTAGCTAGTCCTTGTGTTCAACTTAATATTAACACTATGGGTTTGGGTTAGCCTTGGATGACCCAAACCAAGACCTAACTTACTTTTATCAATTAATGATAGAAGGTTGAATTAGGAAAACCCTATTAGCTTAACTTTTAGAAAGGTTTAGGGTTAAATTCAGCTATTTATATACATCAATTTCTTCCATTTATTAGGAAAGGAAGAAGAATAATGATATATTGGACATTTGTATATCCACCATTCTAATTGAAAAACATTGCTTAGGTTTCTAATACTACACTTAGAGATATGGATCTTGTCTTGTGTATAAGTCTTATGGATGTATATAGAAGTTATGTATCTTAGATCTGACTTATCCTTGATATCCTTACATACTGTAATAAACTCTTGTAAATCACCTTAACCAAGGGAAAGATTAAAGTTTAGTGGGTTCATCTTCAAAGGTAAGTATTCCTAAATTTGTTCATCTTTTGTTAAAGTAGATATATTTGATTTTGTACTTCTATCCCATGAATTAGGATTTTATATACATTGGCATAAGTATATATCCTATATGTATGTTTAATTTTTATGTTTATTACCCCCACTTTGTGCCACAAGCTTTGGTGAGAACTAAATTAGGTTTTACTTTACTTTACATATACTTTGTGAATATGAAAACATGGGACCTAGCTAGGGTTATCACATGGTGTTGCTTGACTAGAGGATTTATAACTCTCTCTATTGAGATTATTATGGTAAGGGAACCCTTATTTAGGTCTAGAAGATCCATCTTTGTCATGAACTTAGATGTCTAAATATATCAATAAGCAGAAGTGTAAGTGTGATTTATCTTCTTTAAGCTAGGATTGATTTGTAGGTTAGTTACATTTTCCATTATATACATTATAGTGAACTTAATGTGAATCAAACCCTTATACATTTTATTTCATGCATTCATTTTATCATCATATTATAAATTTTCATCTTTGTCATACTGTATGAAAGTTATCAATACAGTCTAACATTTTATGCATGGTTTTAACACACGATCACTCCAAAATGACTATATTCCTTCTTTGTAAGTATTATTCAAATATAGGTGACTAGATCAATCAACTCAACATAGTCTTCTTATTTAGTTATAAAATTATATACATAGTCAAGATAGTTAACTCTATTTGTAGATCTCTTTTTTAGCATATAGGTTTTACAAACTCTATCAACCCAATTAAATCTATTCATGAAATATTAAAATTATCACTTGAGTAACACAAAATAAAATTTACAAAATAAGCATCTTCAAAATCACCAAGGTTCATTCTTACCTTCCCTATCATTTATATTTTAAAATTATAGTATTATTTTTCATAGTTTGTAGTCTATAAAAATACAACCCTATATCAAATTAGTTTGACTATATCAACATAGTTTTGTATCCTCTCTTATCCATAGAAGACATAGTTAACCTATATGATTGTGTTCTTATGGATCTTGATTTTGTATAATAGTAGAGACCTTGTCAACTCTATTCTATATTTTTTTCATATAGTGTTCCTGAACTAGTTTTTTACTCTTCATAGTTAAATTAATTAACCTATTTTTCTAGTAATTAATTCATTTTCCATTTCAGTTACTTGTATTCTTAGAGTAGAAAAATAAAATAATTAGGTGGTTTTTTAATTTACCAATTTATTCACACTATTTTTATCTTTGGAACACACTCCCAACTCAATTTACACTAAAAATCATTAAACATTTTCTTCCAAAGGTCTACTTACTTGGATTTCATCACCAAGGGGGAAGCCACTTGGTTTTTTGGCCAAGTATAAACATGTAGTTGATGGTATATATTGGCAAAGAACCCTACACCCTTATCACTACAAGATTGTGAAGTGAGGGGGTAGGCCCCAATACCAAGCCAATACCATCACCAATATAGATCCCTTTTAGCCTAAACTACCTAAAACTATCCATATAATGATTTCTAGTTAATTTTTATTGCCAAATCCCTATCACATTAATTTAAAAATTTATTATAACTTAACCAAATTTATGAATGGACAATTAGTTATCATTTACATTTAAGTTTGTGCTTGGTCTTTGATCATTGGATTTTGTATTTCAAAACTTGTACTATCTATAATTAATACAAGGTTTTTTCTATGTACTCTAGTTAGATCAACCACATTGATCTATTTACTTATGTGCTTCATTATATTTTCTTAGCTATTATCTTACAAAAAATTCTCTATTTTTAAAACATTATCATCCCTGTCAACATAGTCTCTCTTAAAAACTATTAGTCTTGATTACCTTCATTGCATAGTCACCCTATATGACTATGTATCTATTTTTATCATGTTAAGTTTATCCCTTTGGAGTACATAGTTGACCTATCTAACTATGTATATTTTTATCCTATTTTTTTTCCCTATCTTGCAATACACAATTGACTTATCCAACTGTGTCCTTTATCCTTGTTTTGTTTCTTGTTTTGTAGGAACACTTTTGATGGGCTTGATTATTTATCTTATCAATTGATCCTTATTTGCATCAAAATTATTTTTTATCCTCTTTCCTTCATCATGAATTTATTATTTTAGGATAAATAAAAGTTAAATCAGATAAACATGGTGATTTTTACCAATCCTAATAGGTTTCCCAAGACATAGTATATGGCACCTACCTTGGATGAGAGTAATTTCTATGGTGCTACTTGCACTACTAATTATGGGGCTCCTCCCTATTCATCCTTTGTTATCACTAGAATATGAGTGTGATTTAGATTACATAACTAAAATTCTCTTTTTTATCAATGAATTCCCTCAATATATAGGAAAAGACTCTTAAAAAATTTATAGTCTTATGATAGGTCTCCAAGTAGAAGAACCTCCTTTAGCCACCCCTACCTTCTCTCATGGATTTGGGGGTAACCACTTTCTTTGTATCTCAACCTTTTACTTATATTATGTCTCTTTCACACACACCTTAACATATTATTATATGACTTCTTCAACCTACATGCCAAGTATCTCTACTAACATGGTAGGTTCAACTTCTAATATGCCTCTTCAAAATATGGTTCCCCTTAACCATGGTAATAGTGCATCCTTTGGTACTAATGCTCATCATGCCACTAGTGCTTATTTTTATACAAATGCTTCTCATGCCACTAGTATAGTACATGCTACTACTCATAGTGTAACTCAAGCCCCTAATATTAATACTAATTCATCACATGTTTTACATGCACAAAATGCTACACAAACTAACAAATGCTTATTAAAAACACTTAATAAAATGCATACCTTATAAATCAATGATGAAAATTAGATTATATGGATTCAAAACCATATCATTAATTTTTAAAACCAACCTCAACAGGTTTCATAGGGATTACCAAATTTGAATGCTCACCCCAACCCCCCTTAGGGATTCACATGGTAATGTTATCCCAAAACCACCCCTCTTTAATAAAATAATCAAACATATAAAAATTAACCTATTATACCTCAAATTACTAATATTGATATAGGATTTGTCATACCCACCATCACCTATAATGGATCCATTGATCGCACACTACATTTAAAGACATTTGGTAATCTTTATAAAGATTGGGTAAAACTTAACACTTTGATGCTACCAAACTATTAGCTAAAAAACTCTTAGTATATTCTTTAGATGGGTACAATCAACTAAAATCCCATTATACCACTATCTAAAGACTTAGTCAACTCACTAGCCTAATAATTTTAAACTAATGATCTTGCTGAGAACAACTTATCCCACTTTATAAATTATAAAAAAAATGAAACTAAAATGACACAAGACTTCATCAAATGATAGAATAACTTGTCTAAAAATGTGAGCATAATATGGTGTATGAAAACCTATTCCACCTATTCACTAATGCTCTCTACCCTAAATTATAATATTATGTTAGGAATATCTATCCAAGAACCTTGGAAGAAGCCCTTGACCAAGATAAGTGACAAGAATTCCCCATTCATCAATTCAAACCATCTTAACCTAAAATAAGCACTCACATTCTCATTAAAAAAATCATCACGTAACCAATGTTGGTATTATCAATACCTATGACACTATTCATAACATTCAAGAAATCATTCTAAGTAATGTTGTGGATCATGCTTCCACTCCAAATAACACTCCTACTCCTAAATTTTCTCAAACCAATCACACTGATGTCCAAAACCCATTATCCCTATCAGATCTTTAAAACAATCTTCGAATATCTCTACCATATTATCTTGACCCCACTTATCCTATATAATCATGGTATGATCAAAACAATTTTTGTTGGTTTCATACAAGTTGGGGTCACTCTCATGAGAATTGTAGATAATTACATTATTTAGCTATGGATTTTCTTCTTGGTCCAAACTTTGATCATGAAATACTTATTCAAAAGTGTCACCAATAATATGACATAACTTTTAAATTCCATAAAACACAAAACAAAAACCAAGATTTAAACCAAGTTAATGTTCATCTTGTTATTTACAAAGATCCTCTTCCCAACCATCAAGATAGCGTCAAAAAACCTAATCCTTATATAAACAATGTACAAAGTATTATATACCTTACTAGTAATGAAAAAAATGTGGTTAATATAAGTGACATGTGAAGAGTAGTCACTTTTATTGACTCAAATCCAACACCTACACATCACACCTCTTAATAATTATATCATTTAGAACACTTCCCCATCCCATCAAATAGAATTTTGGAAAGAGGACCTTATATCCTTTTAATCACCACTCTCAATAACACAACTTGATCATACCTCTCATACCATCTCTAATCTTCCCCCAACATCTAGATAACTAGACAACACTCCCCAAACATCCAATATTATTTCTTCAAACCAACCAGAAGAAATACCTAAACAAACCATCACACCACCTAAAGTCAATCAACCAATTTGTAATCAACCCAAACCAATTATGCTTGCAACCCTCCTTACCAAGAGCTATTTTAACATTATGTGCCTATTTCTATCAATCCTCCCATGGTTTATGATGAATGGGATCCCATTACATAATTTTATCATCTCCCATCTCAAATACCTTTCTTATAATTAATGAGAACTTCTGCCATCATTAAAATTGTCTAGTGTAATTTTTGTTTGAAATGAACATCCCTTATCCTCCTCTAGTAGGATGAAAAACAACCTTATCAATATCTAAAATAGTATCCTTCAACAATGTGAATATATGTCTATACATGTTAATGAAATAGTGGATATTTATCTTTCACTTAAGTTTCCTATCGCTTCAATGATTCTTGATGAGATACTGCTTCATGTGGATGATCCTCCTCTATTTTTTAGCATTTAAGTTGGTGATATCCAAGCTAAGTGTGCCTTAATTGATGGAGGTTCATGTACTTGCATTACCTTCCCTTTATTTCATTAAGAAACTTGGATATTTGAAATATAACTTCATATATACATGTAGTACATGTCAGGGATATGATAGAAGGTAAATTCCTCATCTAGGTTGTGTTTGGCTTCCCATTAACATCCCTCGTATTACCATCCACATGAAATTTATGATCTTTAACTTTCCATTTTATTTTAACATATTTATTGGTTGACTTTAGACTCGTCGTATGACAATAGTTACCTCATTCACATGACAATGGATCAAATTCCCCCATGATGAATCTATTTACAAGATTCAAAGATATACAAAACCTTGGAATTTTTTGCAATTTAAATAATTTAGTGTCTTTAAAATTATTACCATTTAAACTTTGCCTATTATCCTACTTATGGAATCTCAACTCTTTAATTATCCCATCAAATCCACTCAAGGTTATAATGGTCACCCTAAATTACTTAAGAATATTCCACCTAACCTCATATATTTTGATGATGATGAATCATATGATATTAGCCTCAAGATCAAAATATCTAACCTAACCCTTCATATTATCACCCAAATTACTTATTCTTTACAACCTTTATCCCATCAACCACCTACCAATGATATACTTGTTATCTTAACCAAGACTAGACATTTTATCTGTCATGCATCTTCTGATGACAAAGTCATACCTACATACACCATTTACTTTCATACACTTGATGATGATGATGATGGATATGATTTATATGACACATTTTTAATCAAACTTGTCCAATTTATAAATGCTAAAATTCTTTGATATCACACTTCTTTATTTTAGTCCTTTCTTTCATATTTTAGCATTCTTTCATTTATAGTACTAATACTAGTCTTATTCCTATTTATCATTGGGTAGAGATGGATAAATCACATGGTATGCATCAAATTACATCATATTACCTTAGGATTATGCTCATGGATCATTCCATTATATGACCTTACCACTTTTCTATATACCATGATCCTTATAGTTTGCTTCTTCTGAAGGTGCTAGTTATTATTCTTAAGCCTTCCACACAATAAGACTCACCATCAGATGAGCTTAGTATAATTTATGCTCCTACTCTACCTTCAAATGAGCCTATTCTAACTTCTATTCCATCCCCACCTTCCCTTGGTGATGGCATTTTTCCTTTTCCTTAGCTTGACCCCATAGCTTCTCAATGGGCCAATCAACCTTATTTTTATATCCATAAAGTTTTTTATCATTGGACCAAATATTTTTAATTATATCAACCACCCCTAGTTTCTCTTTCTACCTCTTTAGTTATTAGGCCCCTAAATCCTACTAACAAACATATATATTGCTTAAATTTTAACCTTTTAAGACTTATCAAGTGTAAATACTATGTTTGATTAAAGAGTTGAGTAGACTAAATTAGGAAAATAATATGAAATAAATATAACCACTAATTTGTTATAGAATTGACTAGCTTTGAATTTTATAAAAATAGTAATAAATATTTCAAATAAATACTTAGCTAGAGAACACTTGATACAGATCATCTAAGTGTTATAAACTAAGATAAAAGTTGGTCTGAGTGTTGTTAACTATATTTATATATTATAAAACCTCTAATAAAGTAGAACCATAACTAGATAGTAGAACCATTATTGGTAAAGTGGTGGTAGTGCTTTGATATTGGTGGTAGTATCCTCTATGTAGGACTATTCTAAACTTTTGGGTGCACCTATGTTTGGATCTCTAGGTTATGTTCTTATTCACATGAATTATTTTACCTAATATTATGCCTATAATAATTGATATCTTTTTCAAACCCTAATCCTCCATACATCTATTTCATGATATAAAAAGTGTGTTTGTTATTAAGATAGGTTGGACATCCTCAACACCCCATTATGAAGATATTTGCCTACATATCAATACTATGAGAAGGGATCAAGATGGATGTAGTCATCACCAAATAAGTGCTAGTAAAAGTGCAAGTCATGCTAGTATGATAGTAGATTTGAGTTTCCTGAATTTTATTGAGACTATAAATATGAAAAATCTAAGCTTAGGGATGTTTTAAATGGTATTATATAGAAGTAGGGTATAATATGGATTGATAACCTTAATTATGTTCAAATTTTTTCATGTTTGAATGTGTATTTTCATCTAATTTACATCTACTATTTAAAGGGATAAAATTCATGTATTTATATTGTTATGTTTCTTGTGCAGATGATAAAATATGTCTAGGACAACCTTAAGAGGCTTTTGTTTTTTAAAAGATATTCATTCAAGAAAGTTAAGGCAAAAGGAATCAGCTCCATTTTTGGGGACATTAGGTCCATGTGGTGCTAATGTACTTATTATGGTGTTAGTTACCATCTAGTATAACACTAAGCACGAAGGGCTAGGATTAGGAAATGAGGGTTTGGGATTGCTTTGGAGATGACTAAGGATGCTTGTGGATTTCACGAAGGCTAGATAAGTGTGATAATAGGCCCGAGGATAGGTTTAAGATTAAGATAGGGATATGTAGTCTCAAGTATCATTTTTATCACTCAAATAAAACTTTTGGGTGATTGAATTTTTTGGCCCCCTTCATTCTATAAATATAGAAAAGTAAAATGACTATAATAAAGGAAAAATAAGTGTACTTAGACTTGCCTCAAGTGAATCCTGTGAAGCTAAATTTAAGTATTTAAATATGAGTTGAATATGTGGAGCATGATCTAATGTGTGTCGTACAAATAAAATATGGATAAATCAATCATTACTTAATAGATATCAAAATAAAAATACTATGCTAAATAAAGAAGTAAAACTAAGTAAATTAGAAAGGAATGATTACACCTTATTAGATATATGAACCTAGTGACAATATATGTGTATGAATATATATAGTTCTCAATCAATGAATAACTTATACTAATCTAATATCTTTCTCAATCCTTATGTGTGGGTGGCTAAATAACTCAATCTATTTTTTGCTCCATCATTTCCCACCCCTGCTTGATGGATCATGACCTATGAATAGCCTGGATTGGATTTATGGTGTGTTTAATCCTCTCAATTGGGTGGCTCAATAACTCAAGTAGGACATGAATCCATCATTTCCCATCCATGTGTAGTATATGAATCTAAAACTAAATTGGGTAAACTATTTTAAATGTCTAATTGAGTATATCAAACTATATATGTTATCTTTGTGGCCACTCAAGTATATTAGGTGACTCTAGGCCACTCAAGAATGCCAACCACTACAAATGGAGTAAGGCATGAAACTGGTGACAACCTAAAATATGATGTTGGGTGTATACAACATAGATAATGACATGGAATTTTTCATTCTATTTGATTAACCATTATGTAACTAAGAAATGGAAATAATGTGTCACATACATTCCCCCAAAACTGATATCTAATATATGGATTTTGGACTGAGTTGTAATAAACTATATATAAATTTCTAAAATGAATACACGAATGGTCATTCCATGCATGATTCACCAAAAATAAGAAAACTTATATGATTGTGAGCTAAACTAGTATGAATTTGAGTAAAGCCTAAATATAATAGATAAACATGTAACTAAATCTATACAAACATGTACAGTACCTACTATACTATCCTAGATAATCTAGTTTGTTCTAAAACTAAGGCTACTAGATAGTAGTGTCATATATTAGATAGTATCACCATGTGGCACTAGTGTCTACATTTGTATGCTAATGTCTTTTTGGTATTAATTTTGTGCCATTGTACTACTTTTTGAGTTCTATTTTACAAATATGTTTGCTTGTGTTTGATTTTTTGTAACTAAGCCTACGTGTTGAAGAATGTTCTATGAGTGCAATATAGGAGCCTGATCTATGTGACCAACCATTGTGAATGCCCCATATTCTAAGGGGAGTTGCTTACCCTATGAAACAATTGTCCTCAAAATAAAAATCTCTATAAAATGTGTGTTAGTGAATCATATATGATAACTACATGATAATCCAATATAATATGCATACATAACATCAAAATGTATGATGATCTAAGCATGAGTATATAATGTAAGATTTATGTCATGTCTAGGATTCCATAAGGGTGTCAAAAAAGATGTAATAAATGTATGTAATAATAAATCTAAGTAATATTAGGTAGCTACTTGGGGGGATGGGGCATGATGTCCATCACAACACCCAAGTAGGAAGGGTAGATGCATGAGGTTCATCATGACATAAAAAATTGGTGTGTATAATAATAAAATACAAGTGTCATGGCCATGATGAATATAATAATTCATAGATACAAACCACATGAGGCATGCAAAGTAGGCCAAGGTGCCACAAATCAAGGGACATGGGCACATGTCACTAAATCTAATAAAAAAACATATAGGGACATGTTCAAATGTCCACATATGCAATCAAAAATAAAGTTCTATTAAAGACACATATAATGACAAGTTCAAATGTTTGCATGCACAATCAAGTAAATGCACACACAAGGACATGGGAAAATTTCCATAAAATACATATTATGAATAGAAGTGGTGTACAACCAAATAAAAATGTCATATTCATATCCCCTTGAATAGAATATGTGTAAGAATACAATCAAATCTAAACTAGGTAAGATAGAAATGAAATTGTGCATGAATATGTAATACAAATATGTGTAAGAGATAATATGTACATATGTTAAGCCTTAATTATTAATATCTATAAAAAAAATCAGAGTAAGAGTAGCATGATCAATATCAAGATATAACAATGCTAAGGTTGGGATGTAGAGTATAGAATGATAGAACTTGTTAATCAAAATAGTGCATAGGATTCCCCAAAGTGGGAAAAAGTGTCAAGTGAATACCCATGTATGAATTCATACACCCCCAGTGGGTAGATAATAGTAATTATAGATTGGTGTAATGGACTTGAGTCCTATAGCAATCTGTAAAAACTCAAAAATAATAAGTAAATCATGTATGTATGATAAGACTAACTATATTATGATAGCTAGCTTATATAGTATCTAGAAAATATAGGATGTTTAAACATAGAAATTCATATAATCTATAATATTATATGGAATATTTTATTTTTTTTGTGTTTTTTAACATATTATATTATTTTTGTATTTTTTTAATATAAACTATGTACAAGGAACATGAAAATGAACTATGTAAAAGGATCAAGAGAGAAGGAAAGTATGTACAAGAAGGGAGTAATAATACTAACTAATGAGTCTCATGGGAGACTCAATATCACTACATCCTATGTCAAAAATAGGAATGGAAATCTCTCATTAAGTGTGATTTATATGTTGGAGTTGAATGGTGTTAGATTCTAAGTATTAATCATCATCATAATCATAATAGCCTATAATGCTAGAGGGAATTGCCTCATACTATGGAGTTAACCTTTCTGCATTGTGTTTTTGAAAATTTATTATGATTTTTCCCTTTGAAAATATGCTTACATCACTACTCCTATTCTAGTAGTTGATAGTGTTAGTCAACAAGGTTTGGGATTTAATGAAAATCCCGAGACAAATAATTCATAGATACACTTTATCAAAGTTTTTAAAAAGTCTAGATACACAATAAATTTTATAGAAATAGAAAGAACTTAAATTATAAATTAAAAATCATGTTAATCCAACAAGCATTCTCCAAAGAGGATTTATAGAAAAATAGCCTATACAACACCATATGTCTAAAATAAGCATATTTTCAAAGGGAAAAATCATAATAAATTTTCAAAAACACAATGCAGAAAGGTTAACTCCATAGTATGAGGCAATTCCCTCTAGAATTATAGTCTATTATGATTATGATGATGATTAATACATATAATCTAAGTATTAATCATCATCATAATCATAATAGCCTATAATGCTAGAGGGAATTGCCTCATACTATGGAGTTAGCCTTTCTGCATTGTGTTTTTGAAAATTTATTATGATTTTTCCCTTTGAAAATATGCTTATTTTAGACATATGGTGTTGTATAGGCTATTTTTCTATAAATCCTCTTTGGAGAATGCTTGTTGGATTAACATGATTTTGACTTTATAATTTAAGTTCTTTCTATTTCTATAAAATTTATTGTGTATCTAGAATTTTTAAATACTTTGATAAAGTGTATCTATGAATTATTTGTCTTGGGATTTTCATTAAATCCCAAACCTTGTTGACTAACACTATCAACTACTAGAATAGGAGTAGTGATGTCTTGGGCCTACTTGCCCAAACCTTGACCGTGATAATCAAACTATTTTAGATATTTTTTACCAAACCCATACTAATTTGAAAGTTGAGCCTTATTTTAGATAGGTATATTTACATATTTTACTCGATTTACCTATGCTTATTATATTAATTCTTATTGTAATTGTGTTGTGTGAACCTTTTATTGTTTTGATTTATGTTTTGGTAACAATTTTTATATTGTTTCTGAATTTGACCCTATTTGAATTTGTAGATGTAGCATTGTATTTTGTTTGGATGATGTATCACTATTTAATTCATATATATCCATTATTTTTTGTATATTCCTTTTCAATGCTAAACATGAATCAGTTTGGTTCTCATGTATTTTATGATATGCATAATAATATCTAGATATCTACACTAGGTGTAGAGGGGGAGGTTAATAAACTTAGCTTTAATCATTTAAACTATTAATTCTCTTGAACTCTTATTTTATCTTTGAATTATTTTTAAATCACTATTTGTAGATGCACTTTGTTGTGAGTTTGTGTTTTTATATGTAACATTGTTTTCCACAAAATGACTAGGTGAAGATGCATATACATGATTTACAATAGTGTGTCCTAGAGACCTTTGTCTTCTAAATTGATTTACCAATGTTGTAATATTTTCATGTAATATTTGATTATAATTTTCTAATCCTCCAATTATCTTCCTGATACTAATAATTTGATCACATAGATTATCACAAGTGCAAACTCTAGCTATTTTTGATTGAACATGTAGGCACACACCCTGTAGGGAAAAGGTGTGAATAGGCTGAGTATTAGGATTAATGACAGTGGTATAGGTTATTTAATTTCATGTAAGAGTGATAGCATTAACCTAAAAAGAGGGAAAATAGTTGTCACTCTCATGGAGATGAGGAGGAGAAGGACATTCTTTCATGTGCATAATATATGACATTGAAACTTGAAACCTGGTTATTATCTCATATAATAGATCCTCTATGTATGTACTGATTTATTTCTTAATTGAATTACTTATAAGAGATTAATGAAATTCTAGATATGCATGCATTTTAATTGATATAAGGCATCATCTATGCATGTGTTTATGTATTTTTTGAGTTAATTTTGAATCAAAGGGAACAAGCATGCAAATTAAAGTATTAAACTTTGCAACAAAAAGTGATGGAATTCATCTATCATTATTATCATGATTATATCGAATAAAATTATAAAATGTATGGATTTAAAATATGGATAATAGAAATATAAACCCTAGGGTTATCAAGGGTTATCATCTATGCAATATTCAAATTAAGTCATGTTCACCAAATGTTTTAACCTTTCAGGAATTATAAAGTATAAATCCTATGTTTAATTAAAAGGCTAAGTAGAAGAAATCAAGGAAATAATATGTAATAAATATATCCACTAATTTTTTTATAGAATTCACTATCTTTGACTTTTCTAAAAAAAGTAATAAATAGTAAAAATAAAGACTTGTATAAAATACCTGATATAGATGATCTAAGTGCTATAATCTAAGAAGCTCATATGAGTCTCATAAAATAGATACTTTTGATAAAAACCCTCCTAGATAGTATCCCCATAATTGGATAGTAGCATCATTATTGGTAAAGTGGTGGTAGTGTCCTAATATTGGTGGTAATTCTTCTATGTAAGACTATTATGAACTTTTAGGTGTACATGTGTCTAGATCCCTAGGTTTTATTCATACATGCATGATTTCTAGAACATTGTAGTTTGCCTATAATAACTATTTTTTGTACAAACCCTAATCCTCCATACAACTAGGGAATGAGATAAAAAGTGTGTTTATTATTAAGATAGGTTGGACATCCTCAACACCCTACTATGAAGAGAGTTACCTACATACCAATACACTGAGGTGGGATCAATCCTGATGTAGTTCTCTCCACCTAAGTGTCAGTGTAAGTTCAAATGATTCTAGTATGATATTGGCCTTGAGTTACTTGAATGTGCTTGAGACTAGAAATCTATAAAATATTATCTTAGGGATATTATATATTGTAGTATGTAGAATCAGGGTAGAACATGGATTAATAACCCTAATAGTGCTTAACTTGTTTTATGTTTGAATGTGTACTTTGCATCTTATTTCGATCTACTAGTTAGAGGGATAAAATTCATGTATTTATATTGTTATGTTGCTTATGTAGATGATAAAAGATGTCTAAGTTGAACTTAGGAGGCATTTTTATTGAAAATATATTCATTAGGTAAATTTAGGGCAAAGGACATTGGTACCATTTTTGAGACACTAGCACCACATAGCACTAGTGTCATTATTATTGTGATAGTGTTTAGCTAGTAGAACACTAATCCTGAATTGCCTAGATTGAGAAATGAGGGTCTGGGACTAATTTATAACTAATTAGGGATGCCTATGGTTTACACAAAGTCAAAATAAGTTTGATAATAGGCTCTAGGATAGTTATAGGGCTAAGTTATGGATAAGTAGTCTCAAATATCACTCTTAGCACTCAAATACCACTTTTGGGTGATTATAACTTCTATGGGATAGATAAAAACTCTTCCATTCATTGCCAAAAACTTGGGTAATATATTGACACATTGCATCTAGCCATTGCTTAGCCTAAATATAAGGCTATAAATCCTCATAAGATATTACAAAAATATATCCCTAAATATGGGGAGGTATAATTTATTTGGAACTAGTGTGGTTCACATCATACCAATCACTATCATGGTCTCTAATATCACCTTCATGATCACACACAATCGACACCTACATCAGTCATTCCTCCTTCCATAAGTTTCCCATGAAATAAAGCTCATCCTTCTCTACAAGTGGTAGCTCATTTTTTCCCTGTAGATACTAATCCCATTAAAAATTATATTCCTCTCCTTGAGTATCCTATTTACTAAATCCATCATGAGCATGATCCTTCATCAACTACACCTACATTTTCAGTTGAGGAGATTCAAAAAGAAGTCCTAGACCAAATTTTTATGAATATTGATGAGACTCTAATTATCATCAAAATCTAGCTTCATAGAGATGTTTCAGATGTCATGGATAATATTTGAGTTCAAATTTATCAATATTTGTGAACATGACATGGTGTTATTTCACATTTTTCTTTTTTATTATTTTGGATTGGATTTGTGATTCATTTTTATATATATTATAGACTTAACTATGTGTCTAATTTGGTTTCACTTATCTATTTTACATGGATCATTATATTATGCTTAGTGTTTTTATGGATTTATTTACTTTTCACCTTTATTATGGATTCTTATCATTCATTTCATGATTTCACACTTATTTTTTTGATTTCACTTCTTCCATGAATTCTTTTTTCTTTTACAATTATTCTTTGCTACCTTGTCTCACTCAAAAATTAAATAATTATTATTTTGACTTGGTTATATAAACCTTGTTTCCCTTATGAATCTCTCTCTACCATATGATCAATTAGAAAACCAGATTTATCATTGTACCACTATTTACCAATATATTTTGATCTACCTTTATTCCTTTATCTTTCTTTCACATAATAGGCATACATATGGTTGAAACTTTAGATTAGATATCGATTCATAGGTAAGC
Organism: Torreya grandis; assembly: GCA_037957365.1. Taxonomy (NCBI): domain Eukaryota; kingdom Viridiplantae; phylum Streptophyta; class Pinopsida; order Cupressales; family Taxaceae; genus Torreya; species Torreya grandis. The sequence continues at coordinate 2,239,604 of JARHVA010002903.1, forward strand.
CTAAGTGTTTATTTAGTCACATATTTGGATACTTAGCCTCCTTTAAAACAAATTCTAAATCTCATTTGTGTGTATCACTTCTATCACTAATGTTTGTTATTCTAAATATATATGGAGGAGGAATCATAAAAATCATTAAAAAATTAAAATCTAAATCATTTAAACAAAATTCAATGATTCAAAAAGGCAACATACAAAATCAAAAGTACAATCACACCAAAATATGCTATTCTCAGCACATCTCCTATTTCTAATCAAATTTCAAACTCCATAGTTGGCCTTATGATAGATTCAAGTTCCATTGGGGTGTGGTAGGATGGTAGATTAGAATAGAATAATAAAAAATCTATAAGTGTTGCCTACTTTGTCACACAAGTGTCTAATCTTCACAGTAGACCGATGGATATGAAATAGGTCCTAAGGAATAGGGAACATGTTTTGGGAAGGTAGGCCCATTTTAATTTTCTTGTTCATATAACCATCATAAATTTATATTAATATCTTAATTATGTGCCTATACACTTATGCATTTATTGTGAGCATGTATCCTTTGTATTTTAATATTCACTAGACTCTTAATATCTCTCTTTCATACCTAATATGCCTCATGTTTCCTAAGGACTTCTAATAGATTCCTATGTTATGGTTTTTACATTCCCTCTTTCATTACAACATTCCTAATATTTCCCCTTGACAAAAGTTGTTTTTTTAACTAATAATTTCCCCCATGGTTTCCCTTAGTGAGTTTTAGTGTAAGACCATAGATTAGACCGAGCTCTCCTCACAAATTATCATAATAAAATATTTACTTGTTACCATTCACCTTATTGGTGTTGATTTTTAGTGTTAAACCATTAATAAGACCAAGATTTCCTCACAAATTACCACATTAAAAACATATTTTTAATTCCCATAATTATTTTCACCTCATTGGTGTTCCCTTTGTGAGTTGAAATATAATATCATGGATAGTACTAGGCCCTCCTCATAACATTCCAATTCTTAGTTCATAATATAGCCAAGTCACAATAAAATTACATGCCTCAAATTTGAGATAAGTTGTGTTCAATTATGAGTTAAACATCATTGACATACTTCCTATCTTGATTTAGTATGTTTTATACTTACTTCATAAGTCCTTCACTTTTATCTTCTTATTTTACAATTGTGTGTATGTTTACAACTATTTAATTAAATTTCTCATACATCCTATCTTTAATTAGTATTATTAATTTTATTTCCACTTACATTTAGTTCTTATTTTCATACTTCCCATCTTGATTTAATATGTTTGATAAACATTATTTTTTTATACCATTGGTTTTCATGTGTTCTCCATTTTATTAAAAAATTTCATACTTTTCAATGTGGTATAGTATGGTTTTTTATTGTTTTAATTTGGTCTAAATATTTTATATGGTTTGAAAATATGTTTTACCATTTTTACTACTTTGGTTTATTATATTTAGTTATGTTTTATTTTTATACATTTCCATCATGATATAGTGTGTATTACATTTGTTTTGATTAATTATACTTTTTCAAATCATATTTTCCCTTTTCATTTTAACCATGCATGTGTATCACATAATTCTAGAAAATAAGACATACATGAGATATATTCCATAGCGTATATAAAAAAAGAAAAATGCATGTCCTAGAAAGGAAATATATCCATGCATCCACATCCAAATACAAGTACAAATCATAAGATCAATAAATTTTCAACATCAATATATATACCATATGTTTTATACAATACAAGTACAAAATATAGTAGCTACATCTCTATGGCTATATCACATCTTATCTATCATGTGGTGTAACAAAGTTACCCATCGATGCCTGTGACTAATCCATATGAATGGTGAATTGTAAAGAGGAAGTCCACTATTTCAAGCTAAAAACTTGTCCCTATAAATTGGCTACTTGGGAATGTACCTATCTAAGATAGATTATAATCACCATGTGCATAGATTGTTCATATGATATGGAATGTTAGTCTTGAGCCTCTCAAGATCCTACCCATATCAATGGTTGTAACCCATCATCTCACACTTGTAGTTGTCATGCAACCTCTCCCACTAGTCTAAATAATCTTACATGATCTAGGGTAGATAGAACCATAGGATCATCCAAAGTGCTAGGTTCATATCATGATAGCACCCCATCTAAAATTTCATGATGTGTATCCATAATCAAGAATACCCATTTAACCTCCTCTATATTAGGATATAGAAAACTAGAAAAAAAAACATTATAACACATGTATATGTATCTCAAATCATCTATCTATAAATGATGCAACTAGTTTTCTATATTAAAAACTTAAAGAGTATCACCAAACATGGTATCACCATATACTCACCCATTGAGCACCTCCTTCATTGACTACCTTTATACTAATGTAAAACTAGGATTCACCATCTAATCCCATCATGATATTCTCCTCAGTGACCTCTCTATTTACCAACTATGTCTTAGAGCCATTATATGATCCCCTTATATGATAGCTAGTGCCTATGTCTCCTCACATTATTAGTTTTCCATATTTAGTGAGATCTTAGTAGCCACTGTCACCTCTATTATGGTCCCTAATGGGATCCCACATCTCCTATATCCACATACATTGCATCATCTCCTACATGAATCACTACCTCTTATTGTCATTCCTAAACAACCCATGGTCTATCTTAGCCAAGTCTTACTCATTATTATTTCAATAGGTACCCCTCTAACTCCTCTCCCTCTTGGATATTTATCATGTCATGACCAATAAAAAGGCACTATTAGAGGGGCCACTAAATGGGGAAGTCATAGCTATCTAGGTACATGATTTAATAGATGAATATCCACCCATGAATTATAGTGCCCCATGATCCACACACATGCCAAACTTGTAGTAAAGGTAGGTTAACTAAACCATATATTAGCTATGTGAGTCTATGGATATGATATTATCTACCCTCCTATGATAGTCTACAAATTTGGTACATGGGGCACAACCCATGTTACATGGTCTCACCTCTATCAAATGACATGAGGTAACGTATCATCGATTGCATGGGGAAACCAAGATAACTAATACATAGGGAATATCTCATATATCCATACACTCAATATAATAATATGTCCCATCATATTTTGTCCTTAAGAGAATATCCCATACATGTCATGCATGAGATGGACCCAAATGACAAAAATGAGATCACATAACACTCCCTGATCCAAAATTAACTAGCACAAGGATATCAAATAAAATAATACCTTGCCATATGACTTATGACATAGAACTTATGTTGTCATAAACCCTATCATGGCCTTATATATATCTAAAATGTCGATGAGATAAACATTGAACAAACTCATGGATAACCTAGGATAGATCATATATGATCATATAACCCATTGGGATAAGGCTCATCGCTCATCCTCTAAATTTGTTGTATAAAAAATCATCAGAGTCTCATATATAAGAAGTCCAAGCAATGTATGGATATCCTCCAAGGTGATCACCACCCCCTCCACCTCCCATCATAAAGTGTTGGTCAATCATTCACATGCTAATAGGAACATGACAATAAGATCAACACTCAGAGGGATTCATATCTCTCCATAATACCTCCAAATCCTAAGACCACTAGTCAATCCCTATCCATGTTTGAAATCCACTCCAATGGATATGGTATCGATGACACATTTACTAGGTGTTAAAATATTTGACATCTTTATAAAACATCAAACAACAAAGGATGTATCAGATCTTGATATCATAATAATTAAATACATTTTTAAATATTCTAAAAAAATTCAAATTAACTACTTCATCAACTTGTTCTATGTAGTTTTATTATTTTTATACATAATCAACCTATTTAATACTAAATTGGCCCTATCATAGTCTTGTCATACTACATCATCCCATTGGTAAATAGTTGGTCTTTTCATTTCAGATGTTATTAGCCTATTTGATACTAAATAATCCTTTTCCATCTTTAGCATACTATATCAGCCATTTCATACATAGTCATCTTCATATAGCAAACTATATCAACCACATAGTATAAACAACATTGGGTAGAGGGTATTATGTTTTCCATATTCCTATTTCCAACTATATTGGCCCACTACTAAGCAATCGACCATCTCTAATGATACTATTTTGGCCCACTACTATGTATTAAAACTCCTAATGTCATATTTCCTTACAACTAAGTCAATAGGGTCAAATCTATTTGATTTTGTTCTTAGTTTACAGTGACATTTTAACCATTTACCATAAATGTGATAGGTATTTATCAATATGATCTTTTCCTACCAAGTATGTTGTCATACCCATAGTTTACATAAAAATTTCCTAGGGTTAATTTTGGTCTCATTTTTCCTACCATCCAATTTTATATATTTATCTTAATTTCAATTAAAATTTCTCAAAATATTAAAATTAATTCTTTCTTACATGTATTTCAACCATTGCATCCATTATGCATCCTCCATGTCGTAGTTGTCATCTCCTCACCATGATTGCTCTCTAAGCTCAAATTAGGTCTCTCAGAGTAATATTTTCTTAGAATAGTAAAATAATGAATGATGTAATATCACTCTATTTATATTTATTATTCTAAAATTATTTACATATCAAATATTTACCATCAGATTCTATTTTTCAGCCATATCTTTGTTTCTACTAGCTTTTTTTTTTAACTATGAGATTTTCTAAAATCCTTACACTTTGGAGAATATTTTCATATATTACATGTATATTTTGAAAAAAAAATCAATTTTTTGCTAATTTTTATATGTTTGGCCTAATGTTCCCTACATTGAAAACCTTCAAATTTATGTCACTTCATTTTTTATCTAACACTAAGGTAATTATAGGTATGTATTTTTCAATTTTGTCCTTTTATTTATCTTATTTTCTTCTAATTGTATTTTATTTAGCTTCAATTTTATGTGTTGCTCTATTTTTTCCCAAAGCACCAATCCATGTTACACCTATGTGACATGTGATGAGATTTTAATGAGGAATATGTATACACATAATGTTTATAAGCTTTATCAATTAATCATGCTTTCTCTATTATATAAACCCATTGAGTCTCAATCTCTATGAGTGCATGCCTTAAAAGGTGCACCTAGAAAGAGGTGGGAAAACTATTAGTGCTTCATAATATTGTTGTCCCATATACCACCACTTGATATCAACACAACCATCTCTTATAATCTTCTCTAAGATTTACCTCCTCCCACACACACTCTTTCAATAAATTATCCACCTTACTTAGCCCCTACCTAATCCAAAAACCCTTTTTGAAATTGACTAAATAATGTCAGTCTAGGTTAAACTTATATTCAAATTGATATTAACACATTATAGATCTAGGTCGGATATGGCTAACCCAAAGAGGGACCTAACTTACTTTTATCAATTAATGATACAAGGTAAAATTGGACTGACCCTATCAGCTAAAATTTTAGAAAGGTATAGGGTTAGATTTATCTATATGTAAACATCTATTTCCACCATTTATTAGGAAGAGAAAAGGAATAATAATATATTAAGGATCTACTTATCCACTGTTATACTTGAGAAGCATTGCTTAGGGTTCCCATACTACACTTGGAGATACGTATCTTATTTTTTAGAGAATTATTTTAGATGCATAGAGAATTTGTGTAGATTAAGGCTTACTTATCCTTTGTTATCCTTACATACCGCAATAACCTCTTGTGAAGCACCTTGGCCAAGGTAGATATAGAAGGTCAATGGGTTCATCTTCAAAGGAAAGTATTCTTAGCTTTGTTCTTCCTTTGTTAAAGTAGATATATTTACATTTGTACTTATCTAACATTCATTAGGATTTCTTAAACATTGGTCTAAATTTAGATCATCTATGCATGTTTACTTTTTATGTTTATTACCCCCACTTTTTTCGATAAGCTTTGGTGAGCACTAGATTAGATTTTACTTTATTTTTCCTATAATTTGTGAACATGAAAACATAGGACTTAACTAGGGTTATCACATGGTTTCACTTTAATAGAGGCTTTGGAACCCTCTCTAGTGTGATTATTATGGAAAGGGATCCCTTGATTAGGTCTAGAAGATCCATCTTCGTCACGATCCTAAATGTCTAAATGTATCAACAAGTGGAAGTGTAAATGTGATTTATCTTCTCCAAGATAGGTTTGATTTTTAGGTTAGTTGCATCTTCCCTTTCATATAATTCCTACTCAATTACCTCCTCCTATGCCTCCATTACCACCTGTTGATGTATCCATCACTATAGTTATCATAATGGAGACTATAAAACTTGATGTGACTCAATAACTGCCACATCCACATCCTTAACATCAAATATAACCATATCCACATTTACAACCTCTACCTCATTGATAAAATCTCTCCTTTCTTTTAAATTTTATCATTGACTAGTCCAAGGTCATGATCACCATGGATAAATCATAGGTACATCAATAGGCACTACTGCACCCTCACCACCTCTCAACTCCCTAGCATGACATTCTAAAAACTCAAGTATGACTATCAGATCCACTTAATGTATCAATCATAATTATCCAAGCAGGAAAGCAACAAGATGTGGTTCCACCCACCATGTATAGTTTCTAATAATATGCATATAAACTGATCCAAGATTAAATGTAAGCCAAGTCAAATAACTACCTATAATATTTACATATGGTTTCCATACAATATCACTATGATTAATAGTTTATAGTATCAAGATATGTGGAATATCACATATCACATGATCCTACCACCATATGAGTACATGAGGTACACTATCATCGACAACATAGGGAAACCTAGTCAGTTGATACATAAGAAATATCTCATATATCCAAATAAAAATAAAAATAATTGGGACCATAGTATTAAACCCATGAGATAGACTACCATACATGTCATGGGATAACTATACCCAAATCACTGACCCTAGGTTATATAAAGTACCCTGATCCAAAATTGACTAACACAAGGTAACTACATACAATAACACCTTCCCATCCAAATTATGACAAAGCACATGTGATATCACAAGGCTTATAATTATTTTATAGATATACATAATGGTAGATATATAATCATCAATAATCACATGTAATACCTTAAAATATTTCTCAAATATAGTCACCGATAAGGCTAAGAATAATCTCTTTCTATCTATCTTAGGAGTATCACAGATCATAAGAGTCTGAATAATAATAATTCCAATTAGGCCATGAACATGCTCTAAATTAATACCAACCTCTATCTTATCCCCATGTACCTCTCATTATAAAGTCTTAGTTAGTCACTCACATGCTTCTAAAAACATCATGACCAAGTCAACACTAAGAGGGATATTATACATTTGCATAATACCTCAAAAACCCAATGTTGCCAAGTGTACATGATAATATACTATCAATATATATATATATATATATATATATATATATATATATATATATATATATATATATATATATATATATATAATAATTTATGTATCCATGTTATGTCTATTTAGTGCTAGAGATTATATCACCAATATAAAATACTAAATAATAAAATATGTATTATTCCTCCATCTAAAATTATTATGAAAATACATTCTAAAATTAACTGTAAATAATTTTAATTCAAAAATATTAACTACTTCATCAACCTGTTTTTTTGTTTTGCCCCTAACCTATCACATGTATGATGATAGTATTAGCCAACTTGTGGCTTAATTATCCCTCTTTGACATTATATTACATTTAAATATGCTTTCTTTTGATTAGTAGGTCAGCCTATGGAGTAACCATGGCCTAGGTAGACTATATATAGGAGGTAGTGGGTATTCATTTATCATAATATTGTGAATTCTGCTCCTATTGAAGCTTGTGGAGGTTTCCCCCTCGAAGTGGCTTATATATTATCATATATTTGGATATATTTCAGTCATATTTGGATATAATTCTACTGTTATACTTAATTCTTGAAGTAATTTCATTACAAGTGGTATCAAAGCTGTGATTTGGGAAATCTTGTGGGTGAAACACTAAATTTTTAAATTTTGTGATATATAAACAACGGTCGATAATTTCTCTACAAAATTTTTATTTGAGGTTTGAAATAATCAAATTAATCTTCCATTAAAATTTCAGCTCATTTGGATCTATTTTACAAAAGTTATCACTATTTTATGGTTTTTCATAAAATTGCTCTATAGTGCGCAATTCAAAGAATTTTTTTGAGTTATTTACATTTTTGGAAATATTAGAAAATTTTTGATATGGTATATTCTTTGTATAATTTTATTTGAGGCTGACATAATTCCAAAATCACTTGGTCAAAGTTGGGTCAAAAGTGCCAATAAGGGTCGACATAGTAAAACCCTTTTATGGCAGGTCCACAAACTCGAGGTCAAGGGAAGGGTGCTGAAAATCTAGGTAAAAATCCTAACAAGGAAGAGATGGAGTCAGAAGGGGGATGTACTAGACCCTTTATAGCAAGGTTTTCTGACATAGATCACAAAGTGAGCCATCTTGACTATAATATGCAAGGCATTCAGAGTGAGGTGCAAGACATACAATCTAATATGCAATCCATACAAGATAGTTTGGGAGACATCATTACGGATTTGAACATTAATCAGTCAAATCATCAAGCTAACTCTATTTCACAAACCCACTAGGGTGGTTCTCCTAACTAGTCTACTTCAAATTCAACTCCTTGGCCACAAAGGAACCTATTACCAAAGGTGGATATGCACAAATTTGATGGAAAAGATCCACTCAATTGGCTCAACCAAATGGAGAGTTTTTTTGACCTACATCAGATTCCAAGTGGATAGAAGGTTACCATGGCATCCTTGTATCTTGAACCTGATCAATTTATTTGGTATCAATGGTTGTGTGCTCAAAAGAAAAAGATGACTCTCAATGTCACCTGGTCAGTTTTTATAAAGGAGCTACAATTACACTATGGTAATAGTGTGATAGAGAATTACTTCAGCCAACTAGCAAAATTGTGACAATCTAGCTCCGTCAAGGATTATATTCATCATTTTAAAAACCTATCCTTACGTGTGGAGACAATTTCTAAAGCAAATTTGAACGACCTATTTTTGGGTGGACTCAAGGACCACATTCAACTTGAGGTACACATGTTTAATCCACTTAATATTTTTGATTCTATTATCCTAGCATGTAGAGCTGAGGAAAAATTCATAGCCAACAAGAAGCAGTCATTCACTCACTTCAAAGATCATAGCATATCATCACCAACATTTCCTCCACCTACTAGATTGACCCCTCAACAAATTGAAGAGAAGCGTGTAAAAGGATTATGTTTTGGTTGTGATAGCAAGTGGATTAAAGGACATAGATGTGCTAAGAAGAAGTTATTATACATTAAGGGACTAAATGAAGATGAAGAAGTAGATGATGCCTCTAATGATGATGAGGAAGATATAGAGGAGGTACCTAAAGATTCCCAACCTACAATCTCCTGTCATGCACTTGCAGGTATTAGCACTGCACAAAGTCTTAAGGTGGTGGGTTTCCTCAAGAAATAGAAGGTGACAGTGTTGATTGATTTAGATAGCACACAAAACTTTAAAAACCATAATTTGGCCACTCAATTGAACTGTTTCATCTACCCAACACCAAAATTTTAGGTCATGATTGCAAATGGTGGTACAATTAATTATTCAGGCAAATGCCATAGTATTAAGCTTACTATGGGTGGGTACCATCTTGACTCTCCTATGTTTGCTATTCCCATGGGTAATATAGACATTATTTTGGGAGTCCAATGGCTCACAACCTTAGGTACCATTGAGATGAACTTCCAAGAACTTTTCATGCGCTTTCATTCTAAAGCTAAGAAAATTGAACTACATAGATTACATGCAAAATCTCCACAATTGATTAGTTCACATCAAATGACCAAGATGCTAAAAAAGGGGGCAGAGGGAATTATTACACGATTATGATCCATATAAGTTCAACCCACATAGGTATCTACACATCTTGATCTACAAATAATTCTTGAAGACCACTCATCTATTTTTGGGGCCATGCCAAAAGGACAACCACCAAAAAGAGAACATGATCATGCCATTCAACTAATTCTAGGTAGTCAACCACCAAATATCAGACCATATAGATATCCATATACACAAAAGAGTGAAATTGAAAAGATGGTCCATGAGATGCTGAAGGCAGGGATCATCAAGCATAGCCAAAGTGCATATTCATCACCAGTGGTCATGGTATGGAAGAAGGATGACGCATGGAGGATGTGCCTAAATTATAGGGAACTCAACAAGTACACCATCAAAGATAAGTTTCCTATTCTAGTAATTGATGATTTACTTGATGAGTTACATGGTGCTAATTATTTCACAAAATTGGATCTTCACTCAAGGTACCATAAAATTAGAATCAACTATGAAGATGTTCATAAAACTACTTTTAGAACACATGAGGGCCATTATGAGTTTTTGGTAATGCCCTTTGGTCTTACAGATGCACCATTTACTTTTTAGAGCTTGATGAACACTATTTTTAGGCCTTTTTTAAGGAAGTTTGTGCTGGTTTTCTTTGATGACATATTGATTTATAGTCAGACATGGGAAGCACATCTGCAACATGTGAAACAAGTGTTGATAGTTTTGGAGAAGCACCAACTTTATGTGAAGCCATCTAAATGTGCTTTTAGAGTATATGAGGTAGAGTACCTTAGTCACATTGTTTATCATGAAGGGGTCAAAGTTGATCCCTAGAAGATCAAAGCGATAATGGAATGGCCCATGCCAAAAACTCTCAAAAAACTTTGAGGGTTTCTTGGACTAACAGGTTACTATAGAAGATTTGTGAAAGGTTATGGCAGCATAGTAGCTCCACTCACTGCATTTCTAAAGAAGGATGATTTCCATTGGAATGATGATTCCACCAAAGCATTTGAGAAACTAAAAGTAACTATGTGTACCACTCCAATTTTGGCTACTCTAAACTTCTCATAAACATTCATTGTTGAATGTGATGTTTCTAGGTCTAGATTGGGGGCAATACTAATGTAGGAAGGAAGACCCATTGCATTTCAAAGTCATCAATTCAAAGGTAATAATCTACAAAAACCTATCTATGAGAAAGAAATGATGGTTATTCTTCATGCAGTTAAACAATGGAGGCCTTATCTAATGGGTAGACACTTTAAGGTGAAAACAGATCATGATAGTCTCAAATACTTTTTGGAACAAAGATTATCATCTGAGGAACAAAAAAAATGGGTAACCAAACTGTTGGGTTATGATTTTTAAATCATCTACAAGAAGGGTAAATATAATGTAGTAGTAGATGCACTATCCAAATGGGATGCATCCATAGAAGCATTACTTTGTGAAATTTCCATATTGCAAGCAGATTGGGTGGATGAAGCTAGGTTAGAATGGGAACAAGACATGGATACACAGGTTCTAATTCAAAATCTACAACAAGATAATTTATCTTCTAAAAATTTTGAATGGAAAGGTAATGTCCTATGGTATAAGGGTAGGTTATACTTATGCAAAAATTCAGAGATTAAGCTTAAGATTCTTGCAGAGTTGCATGCATCTCCAATTGGGGGACACTCAGGGTTCTTGAAAACTTATCATAGAATTAAGAAATAATTATTTTGGGAAGGACTCAAGGGAGATGTACAAAAATTTGTGGAAGAATGCTTGATATGCCAATAGAAAAAAGGTTAAACAGTTAAGACCCCAAGTTTGTTACAACCATTAGTAATTCTTAGTCAAAGGTGGGAGGAGGCTTCCATGGGTTTCATCACTGGGTTGCCTTGTTCTAATGGTAAGAATGTTATTTTGGTCATTGTGGATAGGCTTACAAAATATGCCCATTTTTGTGCCCTCTCACACCCATTTTCAACAAGTACAGTAGTGGCTATTTTTATGGAAGCAATTCTCAAATTACATGGAACCCCAGAAATAATTGTAAGTGATTGTGATCCTATTTTCACTATTAATTTTTGGACTGAACTATTTTCTTGTTTGGGTACTCAACTAGCTCATAGCTCATCTTACCACCACCAATTTGATGGACAAATTGAAGTGGTTAACAAATGTTTAGAGGGGTATCTCTGTTGTTTTGTATTAGATAACCAAGAACATTAGTTTAAATGGCTACCACTTGCGGAATGGTGGTATAACACATATTTTCATACCTCTTCTAAAATGTCTCCATTTCTAGCACTATATGGTTACCATCTACCTTCCATCACTTCTTCATTAAAGGTGCACACCAAGGTTTGAGATGTGGAAGATCACATTCAACATCAACAAGAGGTTTTGGCTAGTTTGAGAGAGAATTTGGCCTTGGCACAAAATAAGATGAAGCAACAAGTAGATAGACACCAAAGTGAGCAAAATTTTGAGGTGGGTGACTGGGCATTTGTTTGTTTTTAGCCTTACAAGCAGATGTCCTTAAAGCAAAAGAAAAAGGACAAAAAAATTACTCCTAAGTATTATGGCCCTTATTAGGTTCTACAAAAAATTGGAAGTGTGGATTACAAGCTTGAGTTACCTCATTCATCTTACATACACCCAGTATTTCATGTTTCTTGTTTAAAGAAGGTCATTGGACAGAAATTTTTTGCCCAGACAGAGCTCCTAGAACTAGATGAAGAAGGATGAGTCATTTTGGAACCAGAGAAGATCCTCCAAACACGTACTAATATTTTGAGAACCAGAGAGATTAGGGAATATTTGATCAAGTGGGAAAACCAAAGTAGTGAAGATGCAACTTGGGAAGGTAAAGATTTTTTACAGCATCTAGAGTTGTTCAACGTTGAGGACAACGTTGGTTTGAAGGGGAAGGGCATGATATGCCCCTAACCTATCACATGTATGAGGATAATATTAGCTGACTTGTGGCTTACTTATCCCTCTTTGACATTATATTACATTTATCTATGCTTTCTTTTGATTAGTAGGTTGGCCTATGGAGTAACCATGGCCTAGGTAGACTATATATAGGAGGTAGTGGGTAATCATTTATCATCATATTATGAATTATGCTCTTATTGAAGCTTGTGGAGGTTGCCCCTGCAAAGTGGCTTATCTATTATCATATATTTGGATTTATTTCAGTCATATTTGGATATAATTCTGATGTTATACTTAATTCTTGAAGTAATTTCATTACATTTTGAAAATATTATACCACTTATACTATGTCAACCATATATCTCACTATGTTAATTAAAAATAAAAATATATACTAAATTAGATAGGAAATAAACTATGATGACCACTATTTTAACATTAAAACTAAGTTGGCCTAATATTATGCAGTTAGCCAAATCACATAACTAAGTTATCCCACTATTAAATAGTTAGCCACATCATTATAATACATCGACAACTTCATACATATTCAACCATTCTTTAAAACTATGTCACCGACTTTACCACATTACTATGTTAGCTAGTATATATGTAATCAATAAAATAAATATTAGAAACTAGATTGGCCCTCCTGTACGTAGTTGGCCACTTAGGAATAATCTACATTGGCCACCTACTATATAGTCAGCCACCCTTTTGCACCCTCACATTTAGAATTAATTCATCCTAAATAACTCTATTCCTTTTATGTGATGAATTTTTACCTATTAATAATTAATGCCTTAGGCATTAATGACTCATTTTTTTACTTACCCATTAATCATCCTACTATCTAATATATCTTAAAATTTATTGTGGAAAATTTCGTGATATATATTTTCACCATTACCTACTTCTTCAAATTGACCGTATTTATCAATAAAAATTATCAAAAATTCAAAATTTAAGGCATCATGTATTTGAGCCATGCTAACAGCTACCATTATGCATCCATGAGCTCATGATCATCATCTCTAGGCCATAGTTTCTCTCTTCCCTATTTTGGGTCTCTCAGAGCTCTATTTTTCTCACAATAGCAAAATTACAATTGAATAGTGTAAAATCCTATTTATATTTTAATTTTAAAATTATTTAACTATCAATTATTTTTTGACAAATTCCAATTTTTGATCATAAATATGTTTTTACTAACTCTTTTTTCAAACCAAAATATATTTTGGAATCCTAATATTGTAGAGAATATTTCTACATATAACACATATCTTTTCAAAAAAAATAAATTTTATCTTATTTTGCAAGTCCACCTAATGTCCCTTACATTAGACATCTCTTCATTCATCTCACATGGCTTCTCTTCTACAACAACAAAGTTATTAAAGGTATGTTTTTGTTTATTCTTTCATTATAATTACCTTTATGCTTCATACTAAAATTTATTAGCTCAAAATTATGGGTTATTATATTCTTTTCCCAAAGTACCATCCTTGGTTACAACTGCATGACACATACACTATTTTTAAACTTTATCAATTACTAATTATTTATCTATCAAGAACTCATCAAATCTTAAATCTCTTTGAGTGCACACCTTAAAGAGTAGATTGAGAAAGAGTTTGGTATTCCTTTGGTTTTTTTTAGGATTTTTTTCCCCTATACCACCACCTAAAACTAATACAATTTACTCCTATCCATTTCCCTAAGAATTGAAACCCTGCTTATACACATACCTAAGTAAATCACCTCACAAAAGATCCCCTACCTAAGAAAAAACCCTTTTTACCACTTTTAATACTACATTAATTGGGTTGACCTTATTCTATGTTTAGTGTATGTCACATAACTCTATTATCCCAAGCCAACATGCTTAAATATATAACATATCTATTTCCCACCTAACAAGATTAACCGGGTTAACTACATCAACTAAATTCCTAAGAGGGTTAAAGGTCAATACATGGCTATATATACCCCTATCATTTCATTTATAAAGAGAGGATCATTAAATTGTGCATCATTACTATTGTCACTTGAAATTGCACCCAATGAGGAAATGTGACAAGATTATCCTCATTAAAGTGAGACAATGGAACCACCTCAGGGCTATGGGTATCCCTATTAGGAGGTGGATCTCTAGATTAGGGGCTAATTCCCCTTGATGTATCAATAAATCTCAAAACCTACTACTAAACTTGGGGATGAAAAGGTATAGAGGTAAAATTAAATTCAACCTATTATATTGGTGGTGATACACTAAATTATTTTCTCTACTCATACCTTTAACATGCACTTTAAACCAAGAACAAGTTACATATACAATTCACTCAATATCAACTCTCTCTCTCTCTCTCTCTCTCTCTCTCTCTCTCTCTCTCTCTCTCTCTCTCTCTCTCTCTCTCTCTCTCTCTCTCTCTCTCTCTCTCTCTCTCTCTCCTCTCTCTCTCTCTCTCTCTCTCTCTCTCTCTCTCTCTCTCTCACACTCACACACACACACACACACACACACATCAATGCTTCAACATGGGGTTTAGGAGATATCATAGGCTAGGAAGAACTAGACAATATTTATTCTAATACACTTTATTGAGTATCCTACTCACTACACCTCCAATCCACTTTGACACATCTTGTTGACCTATAAGTGGGAGATTACAAACACAGAAGGTACTAAGGAGAGAAACATGTGAAGGTAAACAAAACTTACACTTTCACAAGACTAACATCCATTTCACACTTAGTGAAATATTTTAATTAGGTAAAACACTTGTATTTATTAATTAAAGTCAAAATTTTGGTAGGAATTAACCATAGCTAGGCAGATAGATCCATATAATGTCCAAGAAGTCTCAATTTATAGAACTTGTAAGAAGAGAGAGAAGAAAATTTGAAGAGGCACAAGGACATGTGTAACCAATGTGAAGATTAGTTAAAATTGCATGAGAAATATGTATGGGGTGATGATATGTAGTTTCAATAGTTACAAATGTCATTTGAAATCATTTAGGACTTGTAAAATGGTTAAGAAAATTCTTTCCATGCATAAAAAATTGCCCCTCATGATTGGCCTTCCAAATCTACCCTAACTTTATAACTAGCTAATTTTTATGATTTTTATGATTAGGATGGAATATTATCAGGTAATACCATTCATTTATGAGGTCCTAAACCACTCGTGATCATTTGATCATGTATAATAATCTGTGGCAGTCTCAAAATAACCCTTTTCATTTCACCTCTCACACTTGGCACATAAAAGCTCTTCAAACCTACAATATGATGCATAAAATAATATTAATTACATGTGTAAGGAGTTATCATACCATTAGTTACAATAAATTAGCCTTGAAAGGCTCCCAAAATTAAGATTTGCCATTTTCTCCAAGTCCTCTCTAGTTAGCTCACTAGACTGGCTAAAAATAAATATATGACAAGCACACTTAGGAACTTATAAAAATTTATCTAGTGACCATAGTTACTTATAAAAATTCTTAGTATTCCCTCCAAAATTTATTTTATCTCCTATAAGTTCACCATGCCTACAGAACATAAAAAATGGTAAAAAATAAGCCTTACTTTCCACTTTTTCATATAGTTCCATAAAATCCAATCCCATTAATATGATCCTCATGGAATTATTAAACAACTTCTCTACATCAATCATGGTCAAATTCATCCATCTGGATTCACTTCTAGCTTGATTTTCACCATCAAGTCATAAAACAGGTTTAGTGAGAGTTTTGGAGTGACTAGCCCTCTTAACCTTTGTTCACGAAGGATACACATTGTAAATATGATAAAATTAAAAGTGTGAATCCTAAAGGGCCTCTTTAAACTTCATTTAATGTTTCAAGGTCCCATGTAAATCTTGGTGGAAGTTATAAGCACTTGAAGTTGACATTCGAGATCATTTTTTGCTTCTTAGTGGGGTCTAAATGCTTTTTTAAGCCAAAAATGGCTTCTCAGAGACTTTATTTGAAAAATAATAGTTGTAAAATATCTTTATATACCATAAAATCTTCTTCCAAAAATTATAATGAATTTATAAAATCTTGAAATGAAAAATGACCCATGTTTGCTTTTAGGCCTAGACCTTGCCAATAGCTTTGCCTATATATTTGAGCTCCTCTTGACCCTAAAATGGTTATATTTTTAAATTTTATGGATTTAAAAACAAAAAATACCTCTATAAAAATTAATGTATCACATTTAAATCATATATTAGGTTTAAAATTTATATGACCTCCAATTTGGCTTCTAGCCCTAAGTCTTTCTTTTCCACTTGATTGTAACCCTTATTATGTAAGGTGCCCTATTTTCTCTCAATCCTTATAGAAAGGTTTAATTGATTCCTATATGTGTCCCATATATATTTAAACCTTATTTACTAATCCAATTTTTCTCTGGTTCACCATTCTTCACTTTCCCCAAAAACTATCATTCTTGTGCATGAAGGGACTGCCCCTGCTCTAAGATAAAATAGAGAGTATTAGGCCTATTTTTTTGGGAAAAGTGATTATTTTAAAATATTTAAAATTTCATGATGACTAAATTTACCAATTTTTTTTATTCCATGGTTATGGGGTCTAACCATCCCAATTTCTTCAAAAAAGGGGTTTAAAAACCTTATTTTTGCATGTTCTTGTCCAAACCTCCCCATGGATGCTCCTTCCAAACCTTTTTTATTAATTTAAGTTATTCATGAATGTTATTCAAATATACCCTAATTTAATTCATTTTTAACCTAGGTCTCCACTGAAAACCTCTCTCATTAAGTGGAATCCCCAAACTCACCTCTATGTAACATAGGCTTTCCCTACCCTGCCTGTATAGACTGAATCCATTTTGCTATGAGAAAAGGGCCTTGGGTGGATTTATTATTTTTTTTACATATAAATTCTTTCATTTAATCACTATTAATACAAATTATACTATTTCAAACTCTCCTTTCCTTCCTTAGGTATCAAACTTCCAACATGTTACTTTCAATTAGGACCCTGCCTATCTATGACAATGAATAGGGTGATTTTATTTTATACACCATTATTTTGAGGTTATAATGAAGTTTTAAATAAAATTTATAACCTATTTGACATATATAATTATTAAAATTTTAACCATTCTTTTTATCTAGCATATTAACAACTTTTTAGCCTTCCAATTGCTTACTATCTATATAGACTGAGACAATCCTAAGACCCTACCTGTAGGTTGTTTTATGGAGATAATGGCATGAAATTTATTTTTTATGCTTTATAAACTCATTTTTTTCCCCCAATTCATTAAAATTTTAACCTTATCAACCCTAAATTGCTTCAACACTTCTCAAAATGCCATAATCCTCATTCCACTATCTACTCGGCTATAATGGCTATTTTTTCATTCATTTTAGGCTTATAGGTGTCTTCTAGGTCAAGATGGACTTGATAATTATTATCATAATGGAATGTATCTATTTATTCCTTAAAAACCATGAAATCTCATCAACTTGTTCATGAGCACACCTATTTCACAAACCTTAACCTTTTTACCTGTAGGTGATTCCTCACAGTCCTGTATATGGACAAAGGAGTAGGCATTAGGAGTTAAGATATTGAATTGACTTCCTCTCATGTAATTTTAGCTTATAGGAATCCTTTTAACCTATTTTAATCATTAAAATTTTATGTAACAACCTAGAACACCATTATGAAGAGCAAGGCAACCTTTTGATCTATTCCTTGTAGGCAACACTGCCCTATTTCAATTATTTTTTAGGCATCTTTGAGGGTCTAAATGACCAAATTACACTATTCATTTCTCCTTAAAAAATTATAAAATATATGTTTTCTATACTATACCTCCACCCAATTCTAGTATTCAAATCCTTTTATAGTTACACTTTGAGAGGCCTTAAAAACCCCTCAAGCCTTTATTTGGTGTTTTTAGAGCAAAAGGGCTTGAATACAATCCAAAATTCCATTTGATGTTTTGATAATGTCCTTTGTAAAGCTAGCATTACCAATAGGCTTATCTAGGAATTTTCCATATCAAGGAGCCTTAAATTAGATTGATCAATTGTTGGAACACATCTAGAAGGCATATCTATGGCATCAACTATATATGATCATCTCCTCTCTATAGGCAAAAACTGAGACCATTCTCCAAGTTTGTAAGTTTGTAGCACTTACATTCCTCCATCAACTCTTCAATGCACATTAAGAGTCCCAATAGGTTAAATACCATATCAAACCTTCAAACTTACATTTGTGATGTCAGCATGCTGCTAAAGGTGGAGCTTCTTGACCAATAACATACATGGAAATCATGGAATGACAAAAAACATGTAAGGAATAATTTAAAAACAACTCAAGATAAATTATCAACAATTTAATGCCTAAAATACACTAGGATCATTTCTAAAACAACATAAAAACATCATATTTAATGTGAGGGGGAATATTTTCAAAGCAATTGAGATGACTATGTATGCAAACTAGACATTTTGTAAGCCTAGAAGAGGCTTTCTCAAACAATTAAACTCTCAAAAAAAAAGGCATGTAAATATCTTTAAAATAATGTATAAACCCATAAAACACATAAATCCACCAACCCAAATAAAAAAAAATTGAGACAAGCTCAAACATTGACCCCCTCATGGTTGCATAAGCATCAAAAGTAATCTGGAATCAAACTAATTATTTATAAAAGATGTTTCACCAAATGGAAAATTATTTATATAAAATTGAATTGAACTCAAATTACTATACACCCCTATAATCACTCTTTACAACTCCACCTATAGCTTCCATAGTGAGCACTTAAGCTTGTGCTTCCTTAGCTTATCAATGGAAAAATGAGAGAAATGAGTTGAAGATGAAACTTTTTAAACAATATATGAAATATAAATGTGTAGATGACTTGTGGGAAGGTTAATATTCACACCACCATGTTTTTAGCTAAAGATCAGACCATGGAGATCATATAAGTTCCAAAAGGCCTAAAAATAAGGAGAAACTCTCATTTTATGATTGTAACTGACCCTTGGCTACCATATAAATTATATTTAACATTATCCTAACCTATTACACATTCAAACTAACCTTGGTGACAAATGTTCCCTCTTGGAAATCTGTATAAGTCAATTAATAGTCTAAAAAGTGGCCAAAAGACCCTTTTTTGCATATGAGACATAAAAAATGACCAACTAATTATTTTTAAACACATTAAAACATGTCAAATACCATATTAATAAAAAATTACACAAAATTAACTTTTTACCAAGTTTGATAAAGGCTTGACCAAGTTTGACTTTGGTTGACTAGGCTATTTCAAGGACGGTGAGCTTAGACAAGGACTAGGACAAGGTCATGTAAGATAATAGACCAATATGACACACCATAGGACCTATTAAACCTTATTAAAAAGTTTAAAATTATATGGGTTAACCTCATTTTAATAGAATTTAAATTTGGTCAATAATTTGGTAATTCCTAGGGGTAACATGCTTGCCTATGTTAAGGACTAGTAGCCTTATCCTATCTATTAGGCAAGGGCATCAGAAAGCACATGTAAATAGTAGGATCATACCTTTTATTAACCAATAATATAGATAATATTACCTCAAAAACACAAAAAGTACACAACAAGACACAACACAAGGACACACTTGTGATACAAAGCACTTAGGGAAAGCAAGGCACAACTAAAAGCAAACTAATATGTACATCCAAACTGATCATACCTCCCCTCCTAGATAAAAATTGAAGTACCTTAGGTCCCTTCCTAAATATATGAGTGAGGATTCCAAGCATTCTTATTCTTACATGGG
The DNA here is from genome assembly GCA_037957365.1 of Torreya grandis. Lineage (NCBI taxonomy): Eukaryota > Viridiplantae > Streptophyta > Pinopsida > Cupressales > Taxaceae > Torreya > Torreya grandis. The sequence continues at coordinate 2,260,313 of JARHVA010002903.1, forward strand.
ATGTTAGATGTCTCTTAATTTCTCTTTACTTTTTGATTTGACATGTCATTGAGTGGAGTGTCTCAAATAGGTTTTCAAAGTAGATGAAGTCTTCTTAGACTTCAAAGCATGCATCATAATACTATCCCTTCATCTTTTCATGAAAAATTTATGTTTCCATGCATGGGATATATTTTTGGAAGTCAATCTCTCTTTTAAGGATCTCATCATCCTTCTAAATGGTCACAATGTCTTCAAACTCTTCAAAGGACATTATATCATGACCGTGTGGAATTATTACTCTATCACATTCTTCTTGGAAGTTAGTGGAGAAAAATTCATAAGAGGTTATTGAATTAAACTTCAAATAATCTTCAAGAAACCTAAGATCATCATAAATTACCTCATTATGATCTAGGCTCTCTTCAGATATTGCTCCTCAACACATACCTGCTCTCCATCATCTTGGACTTGTTTGTTTAGGAGTTTGGTCTTCTCACATTTCACATAGTCCTTGAACATTTTAACATAGATATGCCACATGTCCCCCTCTTGAAAGATAACCTATTTCTTATCATGGTTAGTAACCTACTCCAAGGAACTTGTAGGCTCTTTGTGGGCCTCAGCTTCACTACATATTCTCCCAAAAATCTGCCATAGATCCTCATCTTGTGACTGGTCTACCTCATGAAAAGGATAAATATAAAAATACCTTTTTCCTCTTGTTATTTAGGGTCCAAGAGAATATCATTCAATATTTCTTATTCAACATAAGGAGGATCTTCCTTCTTTCTCTTCATAACCTGTAATCAGCCCATCTTTTTCTTCAATCTAATCTGAGATTTCAATCTCATCTTCTCTCTTAGTGATGTCAAGATTAGGCCTTGCAAAAAATAAGGATTTTGGCCAAAGGATATTCATAATAATCAACACAATTTTCATAATTATATGGGAAACCTTGATCAATTATAAGAGAGGGGTAAATGAATTCAATGGTATTTTGAGGAGGGGTTGAGAGAGAGTTGAATGATTTTAGGTTTCTCTCTCCTAACAAATTCTCCACCTAATCATGATTTGTTCTATTCTTCTCCAGCTACCAACACCTCTTTCCATCTTGGGAAGGTGGGTTCAAAGGTGTATTCATGGGGATAAAGTGATTATTGAAGGAGGGGAATGATATATTTAGAAAATATGAAGTCTCTTTGGGGTTTGGTATCTTGATGGTAACTTGGGGAAGTGGGATTTTAGAGTTAAAATTTGATTACCATGATGGATTGTCTCAAAACTTGATTGGTGAATTCAATATCCCTTTCAAGATGAAATTTAAAATATAAAACCTCTTTCTCACTATGTCCTTAAAATTGAACCAAACTACTTCACCATGATATCCTCCTTCCCTTGGCTACTTTCTTGAATGGGTCTCCAATAGGAGAAGTTTTTGGGAAATGGACAAAGAATTTGAGACACTTGAGGCTTCCAAGATGGAGTTGGTCCATGAGTTCTCAATCTCTCCTCTAGATGGAAAATTAGGCCATAAACATCAAACATCTTATAGGTAAGATTTGGACAATTATCCCCTTGTATAGGTATCCACTCCTTTTTTATGTTTTCCAAAGCATTTATTACACTCCTAATACAAACACTAGGAATGACTTGACAACACCCATATCTAGTGTCAAGGTCTAACATGTAGTCTTCGTAGCCAAGAAGAGTTTTTTTTTTTAAACTAAAAATGATATAACATGGAGAAGATCCAAGTGGACTAGGTGAAGCACCAAATGAAGATGATTGATTATATGTAACATAGGGATCACGGAATGCTTGAACAAAGACTTGTTCATAATTAGGAGGAAGAGTCAAGTTAGGGTAAGTTTCATCCACTTGTGTTAGGAAAAATTCCACATCTAGGTAATCCATGAATTGTGAGAAGTATGTAGAGTAAGAAAACACTTAAATAAGAATACCTGAGCTACTTAACTAGTAGATTCATACATGGACCCACAATTGGTGTTTAGAAGACTTGCCTCCAAAAGCTAATATCTTGAGAAGAATATAAATCCTTAAGGAATGAAACTATTGTCCCATTAGGCATGAAAAAAAACTATTGTCACTTGAAATTTCACTCAATTATGAGATGGGAAAAGCTTCTTGTCATTCAAGTGAGACAATAGAACTAGCTCAGGGCTATGTGTATCCCTATTAGGAGATGGATCTCTAGATTAGGGGCTAGATCCCCTTGATGTATCAATAAATCCCAAATCCTACTACCAAACTTGGGGATGAAAAGGGATAGAGGTAACATGAAAGTAAACATATTATATGGGGGTGATACACCAAATTACTTATCCTAATCATAGCTTTGACATTCACTTGAAACCAAGAACAAATTACATATACACTTCACTATCTCTCTCTCTCTCTCTCTCTCTCTCTCTCTCTCTCTCTCTCTCTCTCTCTCTCTCTCTCTCCTCTCTCTCTCTCTCTCTCTCTCTCTCTCTCTCTCTCTCTCTCTCTCTCTCTCTCTCTCTCTCTCTCTCTCTCTCGCATCAATACTTCAACATGGGGTTTAGGAGATATCATAGGCTAGGAGGAGCTAGAAAATAGGTATTCTAAGACACTCTATTGAGTATCATACTCACTACACCTTCAATCCAATTTGACATTTATTGTTGACTTGCAAGTGGGAGATTACACACACACATGGTATTAGGGAGAGAAACATGTGAAGGTAAGCAAAACTTACACTTGCATAATACTAACATCCAATACACACTTAGTGAAATCCTTGACTAAGGTAAAATAGTTGTATTTATTTATTAAAGGAAAAACTTAGGTATGGATTTATTGTACCTAGGTAGAGAAATCCATACAATGGTCAAGAAGGTTCAATTTATAAAACTTGGAAGAACAGAGAGACAGAGAGAGAGAGAGAGAGAGAGAGAGAGAGAGAGAGAGAGAGAGAGGAGAGAGAGAGAGAGAGAGAGAGAGAGAGAGAGAGAGAGAGAGAGAGAAGAGAAGTTGAAGATGCACAAGGACATGTGTCACCAATGTGAGTATTATTTAAAAATGCATGATAAATATGTATGTGGAAATATTTGTAGTGTCAAGAGTTACAAATGTCATTTGAAAACATTTAGGACCTACAAAATAGTTAAGAAACTCCTTTCCATGCATAAAAAATTGCCCCTCATGATTGGCCTTCCAAAACTTCCATAACTCTAAAACTGATAAATTTTGATGCTTATTATAATTAGGAGAGGTTTCTATCAGGTCCAAACATGCATTTTTGAGGTCCTAAACCACTCATGATCATCTGGCCATGCATAATCATCCTTGGTAGTCTCAAAATAACCCTTTTCCCTTCACCTCTCACACTTGGAACCATAAAGATATTAAAACTAAAATATGATCCATAAAATATGAGGAATTAAATTTACAAGGAGTTATCATACCATAATTTACAATAAATTGGCCTTAAAAGGCTCCCAAAATTAAGATTCACCATGTTCTCCAAGTCCTCTCTAGTTGGCTCACTAGACTGGTTGAAACAAAAGAGATGGAAAGCACACTTAGGATATTATAAAATTGATATAAGGACAATTTTTACTTATAAAAAGTATTTATCTTCCCTCCAAAATTTATTTTATCTCTTATAAGTTCACCATGCCTGCACAACACAAAAAATGGTCAAAATAATCATTATTTTCCTCTTTTCCCTATAGCTATATACAATCCAGTCCCATCGATGTGATTATAATGGAGTTTTAAAAACTTATATTCATCACTCATGGTCAAATTAATACATCTAGAGTCACCTCTAGCTTGATTTTCACCATCAAGTGCTAAAATAAGGTTAGAGAGGGTTTTAGAGTGACTAGCCCTCTTAATCTTTGTTCATAAAGGCTACACATTTTATATCTGATAAATTTAAACTTTTGTATAATAAATTCCCTCCTTAAACTTCATTTAATGGGTTAATGTCCCACACAAAGCTTAGTGGAAGTTCTAAGCACTTGAAGTTGACATTCGAGCTCATTATTTGCTTCTTGGTGGGGTTTGAATGCTTCCTAAGCCAAAAATGGCTTCTTGGAGACTTTAATTTTAAAAAAATGGTTTTAAAATATCTTTATATGCCATACAAACTTCCTCCAATCATTATAATTAATATACAAAATCTTGAAATAGAAAATGAACCTTGTTTGGTTTTAGGCCAAGACCTTGCCAATAGGTCCACCTACATCTTTGAGCTCTTCTTGACCCTCTAATTTTTATGTTTGAAATTTTATGGATTAACACACAAAAAATACATATTTAAACATAAATTTATCATGTTTAAATCATATATTAGGTTGAAAATCCGTATGACCTCCAATTTGGCTTCTAGCCCTAAGGCTTTCCTTCACACTTGACTGTAACCCTTGTTGTATAGGGTGTCCTATTTAATATAAATAATTATATAAAAGATTATTATGTTAATACATGTGTAACCCATATATTAAAACCTTATTTACTAATCCAAATTTTCTCTGGTTCACCATTCTTCACTTTCCCCCAAAACTACCATTTTTATGCATGAAGGGATTGCCCCTGCTCTGAGACAAAACATGCAGTGTCAAGCCTATATTTTGGGAAAATTTAGTATATTAAAATTTTCATAATTACCATATTTACCAAAGGTTTTTTTTTAATTCCATGGTTATGGGGTCTAACCATCCCAATTTCTTCAGAAAGGGGTAAAAACCCTTGTTTTTACATGTTCTTATCCAAACCTCCTCATGGATGCTCATTCCAAACTTTTTTGATGCATAAAAGTTGTTAATAAATTATAATTACCCTAATTTAATTAATTTTGAACCTATTTATCAACTAAAAAACTTTAATCTAAGTGGAATCACCAAACTCACCTCTTAAAACAAGGCTTTCCCTACCCTGCCTGTACAGATTGAGTCCATTTTTTAATGAGAAAAGGGCCTTGGGTGGATTGATTATTTTTTGGACATATAATTTACTTAATTTTATCATTATTAATCCACATTATAATATTTTAAACTCTCCTTCCATTCCTTAGGTATCAAACTCTCAACATGTTACTCTCAATTAGGACCCTGCCTGTCTGTGACAGTGACCAAGGTGCTTTTGTTTTAGACACCTTTATTTGGAGGTTTTAATGAAGGTTTAAATATATTTTATATAATATTTTACCCATATCATTATTCTAATTTTAACCACTCTTCTTATCTAGCATCTTAACACTTTTAGGCCTTCCAATTGCTTGCTGTCTTTATGGACAGAGATAGTTTGAAGACCCTACCTGTAGGTTATTTTAGGGTGAAAATGGCATGAAATTGATCTTGATTTATGATTAATAAAATAATTTATATCCACAAAGTAATTATGTATTAATTACTTGGTGCCTTCACAACCCTAAATTTCTTTAACACTTCTCTAAATACCATAATCCTCATTGCACTATCTGCTCAGCTGTAGGTGGCTATTTTTTCATTCATTTTAGGCATGTAGGTGTCTTCTAGGTAAATATGGACGTGATCATGATTCCCATTATGTAATGGAAGTATTTTTTTAATTAAAAACCATGAAATCTCATTAACTTATTCATGACCACACCTATTTCACAAACCTTGACCTTTTTACCTATAGGTGATTCCTCATAGTCCTGTGTATGGATAGAGGAGTACACATTAAGAGTTAAGATATTGTATTTACTTCCTCTCTTGTAATTTTAGTTTATAATAATCCTTTAAAACTATTGGAATCATTATAATTTTATGGAGTAACCTAGAACACCATTATGAATAGCAAGTCAACCTTTTAATCAATGCCCTATAGACAACACTTCATTATTTTAGTGATTTTCTAGCCATCTTTGAGGGTCTAAATGACCACCTTAAAATATTAATTTCTTATTAAAACTTTAGGAAATATTTTTTCGGTATACATAATATACCTCCACCCAATTCTAGGATTCAAATCATTTTATAGGTGCAGTTTGAGAGGCCTACAAAAACCCCTCAGGCATCTATTTGGTGTTTTTAGAGAAAAAGGGTCTGAATATAGTCTAACCTTCCATTTGATGTTTTGATATTGTCCTTTGTCAAAATATAATTATAAATAGGTTTGTCTAGGAATTTTCGTATCAAGGAGACTCAAATTAGATTGATCAATTTTTGGAACACATCTAGAAGTCATATTTATGGCATTAATTGTAGATGATCATCTCCTCTATACAGGTAGAACTGAGACGATTCTCCAAGTTTGTAAGTTTCTAACACCTACATGCCTCTATCAACTCTTCAATTAAAATTAATATTCTCAACAGGTTAAGTACCATATTAGACCTTCAAATTTACATTTTTGATGTTAGCATGCTTCTAAAGGTGGAACTTCTTGACCATAATATACATAGAAATTATGGAATGACAAAAAACATGCAAGGAATACTTTCAAAACACCTCAAGATAAATTTTAAACACTTTAATGCCCAAAATTAACCAATATCACTTCAAAAATAGCATCAAAACATCATATCCAATATGAAGGAAACATTGTCAAAGCAATTGAGATGACTATGAATGCAAACTAGACATTTTGTAAGCCTAGAAGAGGATTTCTCAAATAATTAAACTATAAAAAACAAGAATAGGAATGGAAACATATTTAAAATCATTTAGAAACCCCTAAAACACATAAATCCACCAATCCAAATCAAAAAAAAAATTGAGACAAGCTCAAATAATGACCCCCTCATGGTTGCATAACCATAGAAAGCTACCTAGAATCAAATTGATTGGTTATAAATGAGGAGACACCAAATTTCAAATTATTTCAATTAAAGTTAATTTCACTTATATTAATATCCACCCCCAGAAGCACTCTTTCTAATTCCACCTATAGCTTCTATAGTGAGTGCTTGAACTTGCCCTTCCTTAGCTTGCCAATGGAAAAATGAGATAAATGAGTTACATATGAAATTTTTTGTGAAATATATGTAATAAAAATTTTTATATGACTTGTGAGAAGGTACAGAGTCACACCACTATGTTTTTAGCTAAAAATCAGATCATGGAGACCATACAAGTGCCGAAAAGGACCTAAAAATAAGGAGAAATTCTCATTTTATGACTATAACTAACCATTATCTACCTTCTGACATGATCCTAACCTCTTCCACATTTAAACTCATCTTTGTGACAAATTTTCCCTCTTGTAAGTTTGTATAAGTCAATTAATAGGTTAGAAAGTGGCCAAAAGACCATTTTTTGCACATGATACATAACAAATGACCAATTAATGACTTGTAAACACATTGAAACATGATAAATACCATATTAAGACTAATTTACATAAAATTATCTTTTTACCAAGGCTTGACCAACTTTGAATTTGGTTGACTAGGCTATTTCAAGGAGGGTGAGCTTAGACAAAGACTAGGACAAGGTCAAGTAAGATAATAAACTAACATGACACCCAATAGTACCTATGAAACCTTATTAAGAAGTTTAAAATGAATTCAAATTTGGTCAATAATTACTACTCACAAATATGCTTATTCAATCTATAAGAGGTTTCAATATTTAGGTTTTTGCCTTGGAAAAGTAGCACTTATATTGTCAAGGTATTGGATGCATAGGATAAATTTTATATCCTATAGCTTATTTTTCCTTGTGATCCTTACAAACCCACAACAACCTCTTTTAAATCACCATTAGCTAAGGGAGAGATTGAGGCATGACTATTTGAATTCAATAAGGTAGGTATATTCCTTTTCCTTGATATTTCTATAAGTATATGTTGTATAACTAATGGATTGAAGTTTATCTCTCCTTGCTTATATCATTTCTATGTTATATTTGGTAGATTTTTCTTTTCATGCTTATTATCTTCCCCATTTTTACCACATGGTTTAATGAGAACTTTATTATCTTGTATATGCATTTACTATATTAACTTTCATAGTTTTTTAGTAGATTATCTTGCTTAATATTATTATTTATAATCATAATACCTCACTAAGGTTATCAAAAAATGGAATCTGAATAGAGGCCTTGAAAACCTCCCTTGGCCATTATGTGATAAGAGATCCCTTAGTGTAGGTTTAGCGGATCCATTATTGGTCATGACCACAATATAAACATATTTCTAAGCAGATTTGTTAGTTTATTATCTTATTTGAGCTTGAATATTATTGAGTAGGATAAGTTATAGATATATATAGTTTCACTTGTATATAGAATGTTTTCCTAAAAATCTATCATATTCCATAATTTTAGCACTAGGGTGGTTTATGGATTACAATGGGATTTTTAGTTATAAATATGTAGAGATAATTTTTTAAGGGAATGGGATCATGGCCCATGTCCCATTAGAAACATGCATGAGTGCCACTTGGAATGAATAAGTATGGGAAAATAAGGATGAATATGAATATTTTGATGTTCTCCAAGGGATTTATGCCATTGAGAAATTTTGACATTTTGGTAGGTACTTTGAGCCCAATAAAGGAGAAATCAAAATATAAATTGAAGAACTTTAGTTTGATACCAATGTGGATATATAAGCATGGTTATACAAGACACCAAAAATTTGATTTTGTAAAATATTGTACTTGAGAATAATTAACCAAAAACAAATAATTCCCACAAGTAAAAATGAATAAAAAATGAGAAAAACTATTATTCCATTGAATAAAATGAAACCATTTCTAAATATTTAATGATCAATGATAAAGAAGACACATTTTACAATATCGTACTGATATAGAACTATGATTTTGACATAATACACAATACCATAGAAGGATTAAAGATTCACAATGTTAATAAATATATAAAAAAACACTATGAAATGTATATTACATATTCTAAAGTGGATAAACTATGATGAAGAAAACATAAACCATATCATGGAACAAATCAACTATGACATAAACTATATACTAAGCACAAAAATTATCATATTGCATAATTTATCAATAATGTGACATGAAGGGGAATTTCCATGAAAATAAGAATTACTCGGTATACCATAGACCATTCAAATTATACTACATGTAATGAAGAAAGGAAAACCAAGAATAAATAATAAAAAGACATTATAATAATTGGAAAAGAAAGGTGACAATACATGGTGATATTACCTAATGATACTACCTAAAATAAGTAAGATACCACAAAGAAAAAGGTAACATGCATATTATATAACAATGAGAAATAATAAAATAATAGAGACCTCCTAGAAACAAATCGATAAGGTATTTTATTTGGGTAAGGGGGAATCACATAGTAGCTTACCTAAATTGTTAGGAGTTAGTGATGTTAGAGCATATTTAGAACAAATGGATAAAATATTCACTAATAAAAGAGAAAAAATGGAATCCCTTTATGATAGATTAGTCATAAATGTCATGAGATGGTGTGAAACACATAATTAACATTTTAAGAATTAGAACACCCTTGTAATACTCATTGAGATGCGATACATTAAATAAGAAGGAAAGTTTAATGATATCATATAACATATAAGAAAAGGAAGTCCACATCAACATATAAATCAATGTGAAACATATTAGGCACAAATTAGAGAAACTATGCAAAAACTCTATGTACAATATTTATATTAGAACTTAAGGGGAAAATACCACATGCATGGTATATGTAACAAGGAATGTGAGAAGAGACTAAGAGCTAGGATCAGATCCTTCAATATTTTCCTCACATGTAACATTTGGGATCCTTATAAAAAAATGTGCCACATTTTTATAAATTTTCAATATTTTCTTATATCATTAGATGATGATGACATTAAAAATGTTTGGAAACATACCACACTAGAAACAAAATAAAATAAAAAAGAAATGAAAGTCCTATATAAAGACTCCCAAAAATTCCATAAAAGGAAAAATATATCAATCCGAGTAATATCAACTACATTATCCAATTAGTGGAAAGAGAAATGATTGGAACATATGAAGATAAGACAAAAATTTTAATAAACCATTAAAATTCTATTAATAAGATATAGCTCATGAATGAGATTCAAAATTAGCTAAAATTAGAGATTACTGGGAAGAATCCAAGACTTGAAAATGGTAGAATTGTTAATAGGATATAAAATATATTATTCTATATAACTTTAATGAACTCTTGAGAATCAAGCTTGAGCTAAGAACCATGAAACTTTAGTTAAAACTGGATGTCAAACCTATCAATAAGTGACCCTATAGACTAAACCATAAGATTAGAATCAAAGTCAATACTAAAATATATAAAATTTTAGTTGCAAGAATTATAGAGCTAGTAGATGATGCATAATTTATTATCCTTAAAGTAATGCAAAATAAAAATACCAATGAAATAAGAATGTGTTAATTTTAGAGTGTTAAATAAATCTAGTATCCATGATCCATTTCCCACACCATTCATAAGAGAAGTTTTGTAAATACTATGGGGAGAGATGCACATTCATTCATTAATAGATTCTTAGGATATCACCAAGTTCAAATTGACAAATATGACTAACCAAAAATAAAATTTGAAATAGAATGGGGTTTGTTCATGTACACTGTAATATTAATTGGTCTTAAAAATTCCCTACCTATTTTTAGTTGAATCATGGTTAATTATTTTAAATAATTTATACATGATTTCCTAGAATTATATTAAGATGATTAAACTATCTATGGATTGTTAAAATATCATATTCAAGCACTGAGACTAATGTTTGAAAAATGTTGCATGCTACATATTGCATTAAATCTAAAGAAATGTATATTGTTGACACCATTTGGAACATTTTTGGGTCACATTATTTGAAAATAAGGGTTAATGATCAACCCTCTCAAAACATAAATAATTTTAAATTTACTTCCACCCAACATAAAAAAGGGGTTTTCACATTATTGTGATCCCCATGATACCATCATAATTTTATTAGAAGTTATGCCGCAATAAGTGCACCTAGAGAGTGTTGGGTAAGTTGATTCAAAGATACTTTAATTAATTTTTAGAGTTATTTTATTAGTATGGGGTACATATACCCCTTTAATATTTGTTAAAGTATAGTTATTAATGTTAGTAAATAAATAAGCTAGTAAGTTAGTTTTTGTTGAACTCATTGAAATCCCATATAATAACTAAATAGAGAGATTTATAATCTTGTTCATTGTAAATATTCAAAAATATATATTTTACCTTTGTATGGAACTATTTGTAAAAGGTATAAAATTTATCCTTTAGTTTAACCATGTATTCGATCCTAGTAATGGTATTAGAGTTGGTAAATGTGAAACCTAGTGAATGTAAAATAGGGTGAAAGTAAGAAGACTGGTGTGGAAGAGAGAGAATATTGAAAGAAGATATTTAAAGATTTAAAGACATTAAAGGTACCATATTCCTCTATATTATTTATTACTATTGATTTATTATGCATAAAAACTTCAAAAAATATATCTATATAGATGCAGTATGACCTCCCTAGCCCCAAAACTTGAAATTATCATCATTTGCATGTTATTGTATGGTTAAATATTTTTTTCAAGCTTAAATTTGATTTTTATTCACACTCAAACCACTATTTATGGCCTACCATTTTATGTCAAGCCTATTTACTACATTTTTATGACTTCCATTTCATGTTTCTATTATAAAATTCCATTTCTATGACTTTTTATCCAATTTATATGTTGAAAAACTTCATTTAAACCATACTCTTAATGAGAAAAAATTAGTTTGTATGGCCTATGTACAACTTGAGGAGGAGTAAAAAATAGATTTGTGCATCAATGACATTCTATTTATTCAAAATATGATTTGTGTATTTTCATATGCTAATACAAAGCTTCAATATCTATAAAACCTCTATTTGTATGGCCTAAACACTCCCCTATGGCCTCTTAAATATAACTATGAACAATAATAACATTTGAGGTAGAGTTTTGGAATTTCCAGTAGTCATGTAGTGTGACAAGCAGAAGTGAAAAAGTATTTCACATTAGTACATTGAATATTTGATTTTTTTACAAATTAAATATTAATGTGGGCCCCATTAACATACAAGAATACGACTTGAAATTTTCACATACATAGTGAAAAGTTGGGTGAAATTTTTTCACATGAAAACATAATTTTTTCTTTTTATTTTTAATTTTGAAAATCAACATCAAGTTTCTATAAAATATTCTCCCTTTCCATTCCAAAATTTCTTATAGAACATTTGGTTAATAATATTTTGTATAACACTTTTAAAGGAGAGATCTTAGGTTCAAACCCCACCAAGATATCTTTTTGGTCAACTTTTTGTTGGTAAAAACTAGTTTTTGGGAATATTTTTTTAATATTCCATTTGTACATTTTGAATTATTTATAAAAGATAATGGTGTAAAAGGTTTAACTTTGAGACACTTGCAACACTTTTTTGAATCTTGTATCTAGCCACTATTTTGTACAAAGGTGATCATGTGACCAATAAATCTCTAAGTTTTTGGATGTTCTACACATACCAAAATGGCAAGTTTTATGATTTAAATATTATTTATATGATTATTATGACAAATGTATTAAAAATGATGTATAATATTGTATTTTAGTAAAAAATGACACATTACCAATGACAAACTTTCTCATTTCATATCATGCTTGTGCTATAAGAAATTATCACCAATTTTTTTAATAAAAACTATGACATATATTATAGGTCCATCATGACCCTTATAATTAGAAAAGTGTAATCATCAAACTAGAGTTTGGATGATATTTCATAGGTTGAATGACAATTCCCCTTCTCTAGTTAGCTATTCATTCATAGTTTGGGTAAAATGTCTGAATAACATTTTTGGTTTTATTCAGTTCATTGATATTATTTATGAGGAGTAGACATAATATTTCATGGGTTTCTCACATCTCACATGATGAGGGGTAAATATATTTTATGTCCTTTGATCGATTGTTGATGATTGTATAAATTGACATAGGATTTGATAGCACCAAATTATTGAACAAAGGTTTATTTACATTTATTGAGAATTAATGACATGTGTTATACATAATAATAATAAATCACTTGGATAGGTTTATATGTGATACCTTATGTGTATTGATGTGGTTGAAGAGTCATTGGTCATGTTATACTAAAATAGACTACATAATGGTCAGAGGGGATGGATAAACCTTGGTTGTATTTATCATTCATGCCATAAATCATGGGGTGGGATTCTTAGAAGTTAAATTAGTTGATCAATACCATGATGTATAGTGTGCTAGTTGTAAGTGCAACATATACTTTTGATGAATTAATAATCATAACTCTATGTCATCTTCTATACCCCTTTTTAATATCAATGGGTTTTTTGGGTTGGTTGACTCAAAATTACTTTATTTCATCATTAGATTAAGTTTATTAGTATGGGGAACATACACCCATTTCATATTTATTACTATAGCTATTAATGTTAGTAAATAAATAAGTTAGTAAGTTTGGGATGAACTTTTTAGAGTCTTGTATAATAACTAAATAGAAATATTTACAATATTGTTCATTTTAAATATTCAACAATATGTATATTTTACCTTTCTATGAAACTCTTTCAATTTACCTATGTATTTTGGTCCTATCATAGAGAAATTATATAAGAATAAGAATAATAAACTAATACATTGGAATAAATAGTGTGAAGATGTATTTGAAACATTGAAAATAAAAAAAACTTAAATGCCCCAATATTAACATTTATAGACTAAAAGGTTCCCTTCCACTGTAGATACTACAATATGATTCATGTAGTACCTCAGTCTTGTAAACTTGGAAAATATCCATCATGGTTGTACCTTTCAATTATAGACTTGCCCTTTATTAAAAGGATCACAATTCATTATATCTTTGCGCCTAAATTGCTTATCTCTTTATCCAATTATTTTTATTCTGATGATCAAACTGTCTATGTTGTGCATAAATATATAAACATAATTATTATCCTTCTCTACAAGTATTGGACCTATACCTATTTTTTATCTTTTAAAACACTTGTGACCTAGATAGACACTTGTATCAATTCAAGTGTCTAATTTTCATATAAAGTGTCAAGTTCCAAAAAATTCATCCAATTTACAATTAAACATATCCTAAATGTTATCATAAGTGTTTTTTCATGAGATATTTGTAAAATGGATTGTTATATATATATAATATCAACCCTCATTCATTCCTCACCTGATAAATAACATTAAATCATAAGGAAATATAAACAAGAAGCACTCAATCAAGAATTCAAGCGAGAAAAACTACCATATGAATCCCTATTTATATATTATTCATATGAGTAGTATTATTATAGGTCTAAAACATTCAAAGAGTAGTTCATCAAACATATTTTATAAGTTTCAAGCTATGTCACTATATGTCTTTTTGTATCACACATTGTATCCTTATTCACACACAAGCCAACAAATATGGGAGTACTACAAAAATTTGAAGCCCTTTTAGAGTATTACATATGTATGTAGTGCCCATTGATAGAGGGTTCCTTTAGGTATCTTGACACCATGATCCCACTAACCCATTTTTACCATTTTCAATCAAAGGGTGAATAATCTAGGGTTTGATCATTTGATGAAGAGAGATATTATGTGTACATTATTTGAAGACATAAAAATAAAGGTGATAAAAAATTAGAGGGATATATTTGGTCAATTACATATCTATTTATTATTCTATATAGGACATCTAAGGTAGAGTTAGATGCTTGTGTCAATGTAATTTTATAGATCTGACACAGGCATCTGAGGCCAAAAAAATAATATTTTTAGAATGTGATGATTTTTCCAAGATTTCCTACCAATCCAATTCTAGCCTATTATAGATCAAACTTACATGAGAATAGTAAACCAACTAACTATCATTGTTCCCTATTTATTACAAATATATATCAATAACTATACTTTATTGTTTTTAGGAATCTTAGTTATATAAATTCAAAATACTATTTTTTGAGTTTTCTATTAATTATCCTACTCATTATATTAGTTTAGAATACTCTTATAAAATAAAATATAATATCCCTTAACCCTATATACTCCAACATATCTAAATTAGCATTAAAAATTTTGGAAACTCAAAATTTAGTCTCTAAACCCTAGGTTGACCAAGTGATTTTGGTTCAGCTTTTATGATTGTTGTAAATTACTTTTTCAAACTCTAAATTTTTCATTATAAGAAATACAATGACTTAAACAATGCATTTTTGTATGTTATAAGAGATGAAATCAATAAACATGTCAAGCCTAAGGCATCCTACACTAGTGATGATGAATCCTTAGGTGGCATTACAACTAATTCCATATCAATAACCATCACCTTGAGTACAAGATGCATTCATCTATATAATTAGGGCTCATATTATGTTTTTACACCATTGTTCCCTAAAATAAATCCACTTATTATTACATCCTCCATGGAAAACATTGTCACTTCAACCTAGTTACCTATTTTAATGCCTATATCAACTCAAACTAGAGGTGCACCTCCTTTGGTGAATTTTCAAAATTCAAACCTTAGTGATCAAAATGTGCAATATCTTGTCTAAACTATAAAAATTTTGCAAGTTAAGGTTAAAAATATTGGTCAAAATTCTACGAATTCACCTTATGCTATTGATCACAAGAGGTATTGCATAACCATTTTTCACCTAACATATATTTTCATCCATTTCAAATTGGTTTCATTGCACCTAATTTCAAATTTTATGATGTCAATGGTGATCCTAAATACCAACTTCAATATTTATATGTGGCATGTCTTGATTATGCCTTCAATGATAAACATTTTACTAAAATATTTCCAAAGAGCCTCAAGGACTATGAACTAAGGTGGTTTTATGATTTACCAATCTAATCCATAAAATCATTCAAACCTCTTGTGGATAATTTTTTAGCATAATTTTATATCAATTTTATCAAAAAGGCATCCTATGCCCAAATTTAAAAAATCAAACAAGGAACTAATGAACCTATCAATGAAAATGTATTGAGGTATAGGACGATGTTGGACAAAATTATAAACCAAATGGTAGATAAATAACTTCAAAACATCTTCAAGAAATGTTTACTTGCTTCATTACATGAGTCCATTATTTTTAAAAAGTTCAAATATTTAGATGACTTATGCCATATTGTTATAGATCATGGAATTAAAATTATTTAATTGAAAAAACTTAAGGATGTATCCAACACACTAACTACATCCAACTAAGTTTCATATCAAAACAAGTTATAAGGTCAAACCTATAAAACCTAAAAAGGACACAACTACAAATATTAATATAGTGTCATAATAACCTAATTATCTTATCTTATCTAATGAATCAAGTAGATAATTTACATGATTACCCATATATCTAGCTTCTCTATAATATTATATATTATCATCTCATATCTCTCCCTCCTCCTATAGAGGTTGATATGAGTAGACCTCTACCTCATAGATATGATCCTAATACTTATTGTAACTATCACAAGGCCCTAGGTATTATTTGAATTGATGTTATAACTTGAAGAATAATATTCAAGACCTTATATATATCTAATGACTTAAATTTTATGACCCTCCCAAATATTTAAGGTCACAACTTGGTGATCATCATAACCAAAATATGTTTAGTGATTCATTACAATATCATTCTCAAAAACACTTGGAAGTGCAAATGGAATATAATGCACATCCCACCCATAACATTATGCACACCCATTATATGGTATTATTGATACCTATACATGATATACACCTCATATGTTTTAGGGACCCTCTATTAATTTTAATGACAGTGAGATTGTCGAAGATGACTCAAAGTTGCATTCATTATTTATTTGAAAATAACTTGATCACTAGCCTATTCACTATGATATGATCAATAATGCTGATAGAAAAAATGTTTGTACCATGAAATTACTTAAATTTTTTTGATATACACATGATGATTCACACCCTTTGACTAAAGTGGTTAGAGCATTTGATGGGACCTCATAGTAGGCTCTTGGCAAGATTGACCTACCTTTATATATTTGCCCAACACATTTGGTCACTAAATTAATAGTTATACCATACATGTGAGTCTTTGATATTTTATTTGGATGAATTTGGATATATAAAATCTACATAGTAACTTCCATAGTGCATGGGTGTATTAAATACATTGATACAAATAGAGTATTCATAGTTACTATAATTCTATATGAACATCCCCTTGAATAAAAGAAATTTATTCCAAGTTAGCTAATTATCAAACCTACCAAGGCTAATCCTATGTGAAAGGGTAAGTAATAGGTAATATATTTCCTATGCATCCCATACTTGAGAGACCATTGCATCAAATATTCATATTTGATTCCACATAATCCTCATCTACTCATATGAAACATTCCTTATTATCCTGAGCACCTAAACATGTTCCTTTATTGATACTTGAAATACACCATAGAGTATAAAACTATGGTTTCCATGAACCTATACTCATTATATTAACTGTTTAAGAGCACATAGTCCTATCACACATACATATATCATTATAGAGCCTAAACACTAAATATTACACCTATACATGCTCCTTAGTAATACGACTAGTTTTTTTATGCCATATCAACTATTTTGAGCACTTATAGATGAGAATCCACTAGATTGGATAATTATATATAATTTTACGTAACAAATATAAATAAATAAAATATTCCAAAAATACCCAAAACATTCAAAAAATTTAATAATACCAATAAAATTTAGCATGTTCCTAGTTATACTATTATTTATGC
Organism: Torreya grandis; assembly: GCA_037957365.1. NCBI lineage: Eukaryota > Viridiplantae > Streptophyta > Pinopsida > Cupressales > Taxaceae > Torreya > Torreya grandis. Next base: position 2,278,102 of record JARHVA010002903.1, read on the forward strand.
ATATTTTTTTTTTGTTATGTTAGTAAATAACATATCATTCTTTTCCTATCTACACATATGTTTCAAACTATGTTTGAGTGTGATACAAGCATACCCAAATACATGATTTTTGTACATACAAATGTTAGGAATTCCCTTCACTAACATCTTAAGTGTTGATGTGTTGTTTGACATGCCTTGTTAATGTTAGGCTCTCATGGTAGTGATGCCCATCTATCCTCTCCTAAAATGAGTCCCATGAGGGGTCTCCCAAAGGTATTTATCTATCATTTTATGATGTATTGGGGTTTACTTATTTGTTCATTATGCATAGTTCCAATTCAATGGGCATGCTTGTGTGAAATATTTGAATGTCTTATATCCTTAAATAAAGTAGATAATAACTATAACTTTGTGTTTTAATCAAACCGGTTTCAATTAGAAAATAAAAAACATAAAGCATGTACATACATTTTTCCATGTGTAAAATTAGGGTTTGATGTAATAACAATTAAAAATGCTAATATAAATTTATTTATTCCCATGTATTTAGTTATTAAATAATATTAAAACAATACAAGAATGAGAGAGAGACAAGAAATTGAGATAAACATTAACAAATAGATTGTTATCAAATGAAACCATAGTTTAACAAACTTGATAGAAAAGGAAAAAGAGAGGGAAATAATAAATAAATCCTATAATATTGAAGGGAAATCTAGATTTATTGATTGGTGAACTCCAAAAATTGGTCTCTCACCTACTCAATGTGTGTACAATCATGAACAAAGCTAGTGTATACACCAAAGGGAACTATACAATGAAATAAATGCCCAAAAACACCATACAAATGCATAGATTGAAAGTAATAAGTCCATATTATTCTATTGGTCAAAGTTTTCATGTTGAAATTCTATCACAATTCATCATGATCGACTGATGAAACATTTTCCAGTGTAATCACATGGTTATAAAAAAGGTATATGATAATACACTACTTAAGAAAAAAAGTGACTGGCTCTAAGTGTTTTGGAGAAACAAAAAGACAACCCTTAAAATGACCAAGTCTTGGCTATTTATAGATCTTATAATTATTCATTCTCACTTAATTTCATACCAAAATCCATCTTTCACTTTTCCATTCCCACCACTTTACATTTTTAGTACTTTTTAGCTTTAAAAGATTTTAAAAATGCATTAAAATTGATAATTAAAAGGTCCCAGGAAAAGTATAAAAGTAAAAAATTAAATTATAATTACATAATAAGAATTAAGTGAAACCAAGGGAACTTAACATTTGGGCCAAGACCAAATTTTAAATGACTCTTAATGGTTGAAAAAATGGACAACTGAGGCTCAAGATATCTTGAAAATAATTATAGGTGGTTTAAATAGGTTGATAGGGCAAAATGGGCTTAGGTTTATAATTTTATATTACAATGCACTTTTCAATTATTTAATAAAATATTAATTTTTATCATATAAAAATAATTTTAAAAGGTATAATATTAATTTTATAAAATTTTATTAATTAAAATTAAATTTATTAAAACTAAAACAAAACAAACTTGAATTAAAATAAACTAAAAATTTATAAAATACATGGGAGCCAACCTATGTTTAGGTGGGCCTAAGGACACATCTCAAGACCTATATGCCAAAAATATATGTTCAAACAATATAGACTTATGTGAGAATTCATACTCACTTATCATTGTGTTCTAACATGAAAAACCTAAGTCTTAAGTGGGACCTATGTCCCCAGTTGTAATGATGGAAATCAAAACTAAAAACATAGACCTGGTCAGAAGTTTTAAATTGATTAGCAAAGGGATGTTAGCTATGAAAGACCAAGATATGAAAGTATCCTAACACAATACCTATATGGAAAAAAAATTATTATTTTCAAATAACTAAGAATATAAGTTAGAATTATACCTAATTGGGCTTTAGAAGCTTGGTTAGGTATATGAAACATAACATTTGTAAGGAAGGCCTAATCTCAACCCAGAAGTCCAATTTACACCTAGATTTTGAAAAAAAAAAGTATAGGTAGACCTAATAAATATTTGGAAGCTTGGTTAGGTCTAATAACTTAAAAAAAATTTAACCACATACAACCAACCTTGGTAGGGGTTCCATATAAAATTTTTAAGATCCTACAAGTGAGATAAGTATGTCAAGAAGTCACCAAATGACCAAGTGTAAAATATGAAAATAATTCACACAAGCTTGGCTAATAGGATGGGGTGAATTTCAGAGGTTTAGATGTAATGAAAACCAAAGTGACCCCCTAAAGTATCTAAAGAGAGCTAAGAGGGAAAAAGAGTAAGACTTTACAAGTACAAACAAGTGTAGCTAGACTTGGTTTTGGTGGCAAGTGTTTTATATGAAATTTTACTATAGGACTTCCTCATCATAATGAAATAGGTTTTATGGATAAAAATGACATATAAAACAAAATTGCCCTTAGATAATCTTAATAAATTAAGAGAGCAAGATCCCTCAAGTGTAAATAAGTGTGACAAGACTTTGCTTTGAGACCAAGTGCTTCATATGAAACTTCACCACTCAGACTTGGTCATCATAATGGGATAGGATTCAGAGGCCCAAATGGAATGGAAACTAAAATTACTCCTTGGAGTGTGATAAGAGAGATAAGTAAGTTAGTATTAAAATATAAATCGGAAGGTCAAGACCCCAGTTTCATGCTAAGTGTTTCATATGAGGTTTCTTCACATAGACATGATCTAGCTAATGGTTATGATTATGGGATCTAGTTTGACATGAAAACTATGATGTACCAATAAAAATTTAGAGTGATAATACCAATAGGATATGATCATAAGTGAGAATGGTTACAAAATAAAAAAGAGGTTCCCTGGTTCTAAAAGAATGAGGGCATGTTATGTAAGCAATAATAAATGATGACTCTACTAGAAAATACTCTCAAGTATTTTGGAATTATATAAATGTGTCTATAAACCCAAAATATCTAATTGAGACTACACATGAAATGTGAATAAATTTAAGAGAGGAAAAAAAAAGCTAAGATACCAAATCTGACATTCGCATTGACCTGGTGTGTGCAAATGAGTTAATTACTACTCCCTATAACTTGCAAGGACTAACTACTATGGCTCCAAACATTGGGATAGTGAATCCTACCTTAATAATTATTACATAGGCATTGATTGACTACTAGCCAAGTGTTGATAGCCTTAATGAAGTTGTATTTGAGCCCACTCAAGGCCTTGCTCTATTGTCTACTAGGTGTCCATAACCATGGTAGAGATTTCTTGAATCACCCAAAATTGAGTTTTTCAAAAATTTACTTTTATTTTATTGTTTTCATTTTATATTTTTTATTAACATCTAAATTCCAGGTTAGGGACCATCATGGTAAGCAAAAGGTAGAATTATAGATTTTTCACCCTAGATTTTCACCATAACAAGTTCATCTAGGAAAACCTGGGAACCATTAAGATGTGATTTGTGTGGTTCATTTTGAGAGAATGTATTCATTGACTAAATATTTTACCAAAAATCATCTAAATAGAATGAATTTAGAACACACATAATAGTGAAACATTAAAAACTGACTCAGAAATAAAATCTAATGCTAAAAAATACTAAAGATTACTTAAGTACTAGAATGTCATTCATGTCTCTTAATTACATGCCTTTCATTATTCACTATTTTACCAGCAAGGGAAACTATGAGGAAAAATAGATGGATCAGACCAGTAAGAGATAATAAATAAAGCCATAACAAAAATGAAAAGTGAAGCAAGCAAGAAAATTAAACTAAACTAATAATAAAATTAGGAGAAAAAGTAATTAAAAAATCAAGAAAGGGAAAGAAAAATCATATAGAAGACCTACAAGTTACTTTAAGCCTATAATAAGTGTTTGAGGAACTACCCTCTGATAGGTAATGGGATGTCCTCTCTAGTCAAACACCTTAGATGAAATGCATTATCACCTAGGATTTTAGATATTTTTTAGGGACCCAACCACAAGGAATAAAAGTTATCTTGTCCCTTTTTCTTGTGAAGCTTGTCCAAGAGAAGGACTAAATTAAAGATATGAAAGGATGCCACTTTGGATTGATTTTAAAGCCAATGCTTGACAAATCCTTGGTATTTTATAAAGTATAATAGGGTTGCATCACATTTTTATTCTAATTATATCAAGTTTAGGAGGTGAGCTTATATTTTATCTTCATTTTCTAGGTGATCTCTTATGAACTAAAATGTGGGGATTCTTGGGTTCACTAGGGAGACAGGGTCTTGGTCATAAACAATATGATACAAAGATGCGCCTAGAGTTGATTTAACTCTAGTCCTATCATACCATAGATCATATTTCAAAACATTATTCCAATCTTTATGTAACATACCCACTTGGATTTACTAGAATAATGTAATAATTTTTCTTTCAAATTTAATTCCATGTACTCTTTCATTAAGTTTCACCATAAGAACCTAATAAGTGACCCTAGTATAACACACTAATTATGTTAACTATAAAATAAACATGTAACATCTACCAGTTACTGATCACTATCAACATATGAAATAAATAAGAAAAACTTAACTACATTCATTCTAGAAAATAATTACCCTATTTACCCCAAAATCAGATCTCTAAATTATATATACATCATCTCAAATTTTTGAAAACATAGTACTATGACCACTCAAACCTATATTCTACCATTTTTTATTTATAAGGGTTTATACTATTCCTAAGTTTTTATAATTGTCATCTAAATCATTTTGACTCTAACTCATATTCTTAATGAACCATATAGCCAATGCATAATTTATATACGTGTTTGAACCTTACAATACTCAATACAATTAGCTCACATATATCATTACAAGTTAGACTCTGTCAACATTCTTGTATATAAAATCTCATATGCTTAAAGACTCCAAACATGTAAAAAGTTTTGTAATATATCTTACTCCTAATCTCCATTCACATAAATGAAATAAAAATCATATAATCTATGTATGTATGTATGTATGCATGTATGCATGTATGTGAGATCCTAGTTACACTAAAATCCAATTCGACATCAATATCCACTATGGAATTATTGATGTCTCTAAATGTACTATAGGGTTCCTTAGTGTTCAAAGAACACTTCTCATTTTATAATTATGGGAATTCAAGCATGAGTAGTAGGTTGTGGCAACTTGATGTCAACTATGGTGAAATAGTGGCAAAGATATGAATTTATGTCCCACAAATTTATAATGAGTGATGGTTGGGAGCCATCATGGTCCATTCTTTGTGAATTGTAGATAATATATATTAATACTTAGTGGATTTTAATCCAGACTTAAGTTACAAACTAATTTAAGTGGATATTTATAATGGAGCTTAAACTATAGTGATTTGGTGTAAAAAAAGAGCAAAGAGAAGGGTAAGGTAGAAAATAATCAAGTGATTACCAATTTTAGTCTTAAATGTCATGGCAAAGCATTAATTGCAACTCAATATGCATTCAAAACAATATATAATGTAAAATATCCTTAGCTCAAAGTCTATTATATATCAGGGAAACTTCAAAGGATAATGTAAAGAGTCACAAGTAAGAACCAGGTCTACTTTAAGGATTTACTACTATAATCAAATAGCATTTGTACATTTGAATATAGAGTAAAATGAAATGAAGCAAAACTTAAGATCTTCCAACTAATCTAGCATATGCATAAATTAGAAACCCTGTGATTAGAAAATAGAACCCTGAATTCAAAGAAGTTATTCAAATTCAAGACCTAGAACCAACAATTGATAGAAAAGCTATATTATCAATTGACATATCAAACATGGAAAATCTTTTTATAACTCCTTGCTTCTACTAATTTCTTCAAGTATACAAAATTTTCTCAAAATTATCTCCCTTACAACGTGGCAATGTTTCCATTTTATTAAAATAATAGGTAGTAAACCACTCAACTTTTTTAAGATACAAATGTACAAAGCTAAGGCAACTATCCTTTTTTAACCATGCTCTAAAACACACTTGATTTTTTTCATCATACTAACCTAGAGGAAAATATGCTAACAAACTATCATATGCCTTTATAATAGAATATTCTATTTCAAAAAGTTATAAAATTCCACAAAATATAATATTTTCTAATTTGCTAGTGGGGCCTCTACTTGTTGTTCTTGGAGATTGCTCATGGTTTTAGTATGTTGCTCATCAACTAGATTTAGATCGACACTAGGCTTTAAGATATGCTCTTCTTCTTGATTTTTTAAGTCCTCAACTTCTCTATCATTTTTTTCCATGGCTTATTTAATGATCCTAGCTTCATCTATCCTTTATCTAACATTAAATATCATGTCTAGGATCCTAATATTATCAGCCCCATATTGGCTTTGTCTCTTTCCTTTGATTTCTTGAGTTACTAAAGTAGCCCTATGTTTTAATTCTTCATCACTTATGATTCTAAGGTCAATGGTTCTACAAGGTCTATAAGCATAGTCCCAATAAGTTGTTCAATCCTTGCAATCAGCTCCTTATAATATTCTATGAATATTTCCACATTATTGTGCCATCGACTGAAACTTTGAACCTTATCAACCATAATTCCTAGAATTGTGATGAAGTGTCTCAAATTAATGGTTTTGAACCCTGGGATCTATTTTCTTTCTTGGATGTTGAGAAGTTTAGCTATTTTGTCTTCTGAGGCTTGTCATTAAGTGACCAGACCCTTGGATAATACACCCTAATATTCTAATACACTATGCCTTAGCTTTATCATTTTGAATGCCTAAAACATGTCATAAAATGACTCATCAAACATTTTGGTCATTACCTCAGGTACTACTATAATTTCCTATGTCTCCAATTTTTCTTTTTCCCTTTCCAAATTATAGATCCTCTATTTCATTCCTCTAACCCATACTTTTTCTTGTGTTTACTAGGCTTTGACTAAGCTTTCAACATCTTCTTCATGAATGGTAGCTTTACTTAGCTATTGCCCCCCATCGAGGGTTGATCCTATAAAGGTCTCCACCTTTTGGAAGGTGATTTCCTCTGCTCCCACCATGGATGTCTTAGTGATAACCATATCCAATATAACTATATCTAGATTAAATTTCATGGTGTTGGATGACTTTAAGAATATTAAAGGTTTAGGGACCTCTATACCTATACTACTTGATGCTCTTAGGGAATCTATTCTCTTGCTTTCAAATCCTAGAGAGACCACAATCCTTCGTTCTTCATATCCTTTCATCATATCCCTAATACAAGGCTTCATGTCATCATGCACTTCAACATTGGTAACTTTTATCATGCACCATGAATGGGAAAGAGAAGGGTCTTTTGTAATTTTCCATAAATGAACTAATCTAGGATAACTAGCCCATGGATGGGAAATTCATCACTAAATAGGTTGACCTCACTAGTGGGGTGAGTGAAGGTCAACCTTGGTATTCTGGGCCTAATAGGACCAATAATATCTCTACTTTTCTCTTCTCCTTAGGAGCCAATGGGACCATACCAAGAGCAAGCTCTTTCTCTTTACCCTCTTCAGACTCCCCTTCTTGGATTTGAGCTTATTCAAATTGTTCTTCTTCTCTATCAGTGTCATATGCCTCTGTAAGTTCTTTGAGATCACCCTAAAGTGTCTCATCTAGCTCCTAGACAATCATATCTATTTATTAAATAGGGGAAGGTGGATTTTGGGGCATGCTAAAGATGAGAGTCCCTCCTCAGGTCTTTTTTCCAATATCACTTCTCCCAATTTCTCCTTACTATGGCCTTGTTCATCCTGCTTTTACACAACCTATTCTTGAGGTTATGGCTATGGTTTTTCTACTTGGGGTTATTCTTGGGCTATCCCAGATGCTCTAAGTATCAAGTGATACTTTAAAGGATGCATTTACCATGCCTCTCTATATGGTTTGTCATCCCTGGTCAATCTATGTTCAAGTTTGATGTTGTGCCCTTGAATCTTGGCCAACACCTCTTCATAATTCTTAGCCTTAATATAAATGATGTCATAAACACTGAGTTGATGTATGTATTTAGACTTAGGGAGCTTCTTCTCCTTCAAATGACTAGCCATTAAGCTTTTAGGATCCCACATCTTGAGTTCATCAAGTTGAAACCCAAATGAATCCTTATGCTTAGCCTTGGTATCAACTTGTTTCCAATCTTGGACTATGGCTCTTCCAATAGTTAGATGGAATGGGTAGAGAAGACCATTCCTCTTCTCTTTGTAAACTCCATCAATTTCATGGATGAGCTGGGAGGAAATTTATTTCTCTACCAACTTGATAGGAACATACACTAGCAATCTGTAAGCCTGGGACACGATCCCTTCAATCTTGATGACTATGTAGTCAGGGTACTACTAGATGTCACCCATAATTTATATATACTTTTTTATTAGTGCATGTAACCTAGGCATGGGAATCCCTATGATAACCTCTAATATGGTGGGGTAGACACAATCATAAATAAATTGCATATGGTTCTTGTACTTAAAGATATGCAATAAGGAGTAATGGTGGTAAATGATAGTTTTTCCCTTAGGAGACCAATTTATAATACCATGGAAGATGATTAAATAAATAAGGGAATCTAATAGGTATGACATCATATAAAACTAATTATATGGCTTCCTTTTGATATCAATGAATTGCATGGCCAAGAAGACATTGATCAAATCTCTAATGGAGGGGTAAGCTTCTATTCCACCATGAAATGTACATAGGGGACACATATTTTGTTCACATAAGTGGTTGAAGGGGCTTTGAAGGATTAGTTTAATAGTGTCATTATTACTCTAATGCCCTCCTTGAATTAGACTACTAGGATCTTTCCTTCAAATTACCTAAAGATATGGGGTCCTTGGTGCAACCAAGGGCTAAAGAAAAAGTCCAGGTCATGAGTGTTGGTCCATTCCTTAATTTTAGATAGGTCTACATGGGAAATTAAGAGCTTATAATAGTTATTAAAATCTACATTGGAAATATATGCTATCCCCTTAAAATTCCCTTATCGAATGATCCAATCATTATTTACCCTAAAATCAATAAAGATAGGAGTGAGGATGTTTATATAGTGTAGTACCTTAGGCTTTACAAAAATGTGGTGAACGCCAATCATCTAGATAGTGACCAAATCATAATGTCTATGATTCAGTATGGAAATCCTCTATTCCTCCTTTGTGATAGGCTTTAGTTCCTCCACCATGAAGAAGAGTATAACCCAATTCCTAATGCCCAAGACATTCAGGGCTGTAACACCTTATTTGGTGTCCTTGAAGATCCACCCCTCATTATCTATTGTCAACTAGAGCTTGGTCTCCTCCTTCAATTGTTGTCTCTGAGCTACTATGGTCCCTATTTATTCAAATTGTTCACACTAGTTTGTAAATAAGTCTTTGTGAAAGCTCTTTTGTGATCAAAACATAATGAAGGTCTCCTTGGATCAAATTGTGACCAAATGAATTCAATTGGGTCACTTTTATACAAGGTTTAGGGTTTTGGAGATTTAATGGAAGGATATATCTAACTTTGGCTTATACGTGGCAATGGATTTGATTTGAACCTTTGCCTTTATACCTTGGCATTTTTGAGCCCATAAGATCTTTTGTTTTGTCCTTTTCTACTTGTGTGGTACCTATGTGGCATTGGTCTAAACCTTACATGGATTTTTTCATAAATTATTTTGAGCACTAGACATTGGCATTTAAAAATTCCCTCTTTATTTTGATCTATTTGATTAAAATCTTAGATTAGCATGAGCCAATGATCATCTTATCAGGTCTACCTCAAATGCACTTTTACCATGCATCGAGATCACGGACTCTCATGATTATATTGAAAATTCCACAAGATATTTGCATCATTAGATCAAACTCTAGTGATGAAATGTGAACCATTGATCTGTAGAGATTCTAAACTTTAAGTTAGCATACCATTAAAGTAGGACTTAGGCTTAAGTTCCTTAGGCTAAGGTTTACTACATGTTTATTAAGCATGAATCAAACATTAGGCTAAGTGATTTATGTCTAAGTTCACTAAATTTATATAAAGGGGATCATGAAAAAATGTTCTAAGACAATGTTTACATTGTGTTTAATAGACATAATGTATGCATTGGTCTAAAATATTTATGCTAAGGCCTTATAAAATATGCTCAAAAGGATTAACATGATATAATCATCTTGTTGACCAAATTTGACCCCAAGTCAAATTTGGGCCAACCCTTACTATTTTAAATTTTTTATAATATTCCCATAGGTCTTATAGGGTGTTATTTTAGTCCATTGTCTTACTAATCCCCTCTCTAGTCTTTGTTGAAGTCCACCCCTTATGCATTGGGCTAGTCAACTTGAGTCAAAGGTTGGTCAACCTTGGTCAAAGGTAGTCAAAGAGTCAAGTTACATTGAAAATGGTCTAATATGGATTTTAAAATGTTTTAATGGGTTTGCAAGTCATTAAATTATTTTCACCTTGTTTCATATGTAAGAAGAGGTCTTTTGGTCATATTTTGACCTATTTAATGACTTGTATGGAGTTTCGTGGAAGAAAATTGGAGACCCAAATGATTTTTAACGTGTATCAAGTCAGTTTCATGTCAAGGACTATTATTTTCTAAGTAATAAGTAGCTATCTTCATTGAATGATAGTTTTCCCTCTAAAATAAGAGGTTTTGGGCACTTGTGTGGACTCCCCAAGTCCACCATCAATAAAAAAAGTGGGAAGAGAAACTATTCACATTATCACACTCATTTTAAATTTTTTAATTCAAGGAGAATTCAAAAAATCTCTTTTGAAACTCTTTTTCTCATTATCTCCTCTTGGCAAACAAAGAAGGTTGAACTTCAAGTGCTCATTATAATCTGTACAGTTGGAGTTGGAGGAAATGATTTTGGGGGTGGATAGGGATATGAGTCTAATCCACATTAATAATATGAAGTTTAAATTTGCTATATCCTTATCTATAAAAAATTATCAACACCTCAGGTAGCTTTTTAAGAGTTTGCATTGAAGAGGGGGTGTCTTTTTTGAATTTGTTTTAATTTCTCTTACTTTGGATTGATCTATTTGGTTTTTTTAGGAGTTTTAACATAATTACATAGAAATTCCCATGGTATTATTAGCTTTTTAGAGTTTATATGTCCAAGAAGCCTCTTTTAGGCTTGTGAATGCTCCTAAACTAGTCTCTCTACTCTTGCCATTGTCTCAGTCTTCATAAAAGGGATTTTCCACATTGTATTCAGGCATCAGTTATGGTTTCGAGAGTTTGGATCTATGAATATGTGTTTAAGGGTGTTTGAACAAGTTTCCAACTCATAAAATGAACAAAAAATGCTCTCAAAATCATGCTTTCCATGGATACCAACTCTCACAAAGTAGCCTGATGACATCATCATACCTAGATAGTAGATTTTGATAATGGTTTCAAGCCTTGGAAATGTCTAGAATGAATTTGGTGAAGTTTTGAATGATCCACACTTAATGGGGAGGAGTCAAAAGAGCATTGAAAGTTTCAAGAGGATGATGACTGAATTTTGTTCTTCAGTCCCCAAATGTAGAAAATAGAGATCGTGAGGGTTTTTCAGATAACATATGTCATGATATAATATGCCTTCACCAATTATATTTATTTGGTTTTTTATCCCTATCCTCCAAGAACAACTATGCTAAACTTCAAGATAAAAGATGGAGTGGAGCATTGGTTTTAAGACCTAAAATGGCCAAAAATTGCTTAATTACATTAGTGATGTCTATAGGAAATGAATTGGGAGTGTAAAATTTCATTATAAATGGGAATATTAAGCATTTTAATAATATTTTAAACATTCTAAAAAGGTATAATAAGCATTTATGAGAATTTATATGGTGGACAAGCGTGATGATGGCATGAGATGACCTTTTAGGCTATCCATTATCCTTACATAAGGCAGAGAGGCAGTGGAGACAGTGTTTCTCTGGTGGTAAAAGGAAGTAGTGTTGAAAGCTCCTAAGAAGTAACTAAGTCTTAGGGTTAGTTTCATAATAGTTAGTGGTAACCTCAACAAGCCTTATACACTCCTTATACACTCTAAACTCATCTTCACAACTTATAGGCCTAAAAATATGCACCTACAACCCAAAATGGAGATTTGAAGATGGGGATTATGTTAAGGTCCCCAAAGCGAAAATAAAATAAATAAATGATTAAATTTGACATAAGTATCTCATGTAAATCTTAAATACACTAACACAATTGTGAATAAAGCTCAATTAGTAACCTACAGGTTAGACAATGTGCAAGAAACATAGTTTGGTGGGTAAAAGTGACCTATAACATGATATTAGTGAGTCCCAAGCATGGGATATAATTTTAAAAGAAAAATTAGGATCATATTAATTAAATAAAATATATTTATTCATAAAAAAATACCAAATAATGTGGTCCCCAAGTAAAACTCAATCAAATTCCGTATACCCTACACATAGTGTAACTATGAAAACCCAGTCTTGTGTTTTGAATCTTTTAGAGGTTGTATCCTTAGAATTGGAAACTAAATATTTTTATGAATAATACCTAAAAACTTTTTAAAATTATCATATGTTTTGTTTCTATGAGTAAGTGAGATAAACCCTCTCAATTTTGTCTCAGAGCAGGGTCACTTTTGCCTTGCACAATGGGACAGTTTTGAGGGAAAGGGTCAAATCATGAACCAAAAGTCAAGAAAAGGGAAAATAAAGGTTTTATAGATATGTTACACATTTAAGAACCCAAAAAATCTTTATATAAGGCTTGAATACAAATAGGATGTCTTATCCAAGGAGGGTTGCACTCAAACCCCATGGGCAGATTCTAGAGCAAGAGGCATAATAGAGTGTTATCCTTAATTATAACTTTTGTAAAGTCCTCTAATGTATTTTTAAATGTGTTTCAAAGTAAATTTGAGGTTTTTGAGCTATCATAGGTAATAAATAATCAATAAAGATATATTTTTGAACATAAGTTTGTAGGCAGACTCCTTGCATAAGGTTTAGGCCTAATCCTAAGGAAGAGCCATTCATGTTTCTATCTCTCAATTATATATAATATAAGTTTTAGAATGTTATTGGAGCATATAAATATGTGATACAACTCTTATTTGGAAAAGGAATTCATCAAGAAGCCATTTTGGTTGAGAAGGGACCAAACCCCTCACAAAATGTAAGAAATGGAGCTTGAAGGTCAACTTCCATCACTCATAACTTTCATGAACTAATGAATGGGACCTTGATCCATTTATGAGAGTTATGGAAGGTCATTAAGTATCCTTTAGTGTAATTTTTATGGAGGTTTGATGTGAAATGGCTATGAACATAGGTTAAGAGTCTAGGCATCTCAAAACCCTCACTAAAGCCTTGTTGGAACCCAATTGGAGAGATAGAGCATTTTTAGAATCCAAATGAAAAGGGATGGACATAAAACCACATGAAGAGGATAGATTAATATTATATGATTCAAAAAATGTGCTTTTATTATATAGAATTATATGGACCAGAGGAAAATAGGGCTTATTTTGGCCATTTTGAGTGGTGTGCAAGATAGATATATAATTAGGAGATGAAACTAAATTTGGGAGAAATATTTAATCTTGAGGTAACTAAAAAAAATCATATCATATCATGAACAATATTATAATTTCCCCAAATAATCCTTCACTTTCAGCCAGTCTAACGAGCCAAACTAGTGAGCATTTGGAAAAGTGGTGAAAAGCAATTAGGGAGGACTTTTAATGTTTTTTATTGAAAATGATGATATGTGAGCATTTTAAAAGTGTCATGACCTATTTTTCATATATTATTTTTATTTTTTTAGGAGTTTTTAATGATAAGTGGAGAATGTGCATGGAAAAAGGCCTTTTAAAACTTCCAATGATGATTTTTCATGTCAAAAAGAATAGGGATGGTCAAGGATCAAACCAATTCATGTGGGGAATTGTTAGTAATCCATATTAATCATAAAAAACATCATATATGACCTAATGTAGGGATAATGGTAGTTTTGGAAGACAAATTATGAAGATAGTTTCTCAAGATAACTTATAGGTTTTGTGCCACTTTTCACTATCTTTATGACTTATGTGGCCAAGTACACCTTCATGACCTAGTATATCTCACCCCACCTCTCCTCTACATGAAATTTTAATTAATTTTCATTGGTGATACATGTCATTTTAACTTCTTCTTCTCT
>JARHVA010002904.1:0-160000 GCA_037957365.1 Torreya grandis
AAGGGTCCTAGAAAAAAAATCTCAAGAGATTCCCACATCTCCTCTATTACTTCCTTGATCTTCTTGTGTCTTTCTCTTAGAATCTGTTTAAGCATGCATAACTTATTTGACTTACTAACCTCAACATTCATGATGTTTTTCATCTTCTCAACTCTTACAACTATCCTATCTTAACAAGGCTCATGCTCAAATGTAACAAGAGATTCTTCATAGTCCTTCTTATAAAATTATTTATTTACTATAGAACGTAATTTATTCTCACTCTTAAACTCAACCTAATCAACCTTCTAGGGGCTCTGTGTCCTTTAACATACCTTGAAGATCTCTTTACTCTATTGGACATAATTTATCAATATGACCAACCTTATGACAACAAAATCAAACAACATTTCTCATACATTTTGCTTGAAGATGATTGAAATCTCTCTTTAACTAATTGATTCTCCTCATACAGTCTCTTTCCCTATGACCAACATGATGACAAACAAAATAATGGCCATGAAAAAAATTTGAAAACCTAAAAGCATTAGGCTGCCTGATTGGCTTCTTTAATTTGCCTTTAAAACTTGCATCCTTCTCACCTTGGACTAATATTTCATGATCTTTCTCAACCTAGATTATGAGCCTCTCATGCTTATCCTTCAAAGAACCTAACTCAACCTTCAACTGATTACACTCTTCTTCTCTTGAATTAAACTTAAATTTACAACCTCTAGCTAATTTTTAATATCCTGAATAAACATCTTATTTTATTTTGCTTCTATAGCCAACTTAGAATCCAAGATACATACCTACTCCTTAAGAGGCTTGACCATATATTTTAACTCTTGGTTCTCCTTCTTTAGCTACTTGGCCATCTTGTGCTTTCCCTGATCTACCTTCAAGCTAATTAAACTCTTTCCAAAGGAACCTACTCTGATACCAATTGTTAAGCATGAGATATATCTTTACTTAATCAAATTCCTTTTTCTTTAACCACTTAATCATGCATTGAAGATATGCAATAAAACATAAAGCAATAACATGCACCACATGAGAATGTGTGTGTGTGTGTGTGTGTGTGTGTGTGTGTGAGAGAGAGAGAGAGAGAGAGAGAGAGAGAGAGAGAGAGAGAGAGAGAGAGAGAGAGAGAGAGAGAGAGAGAGAGAGAGAGAGAGAGAGAGAGAGAGAGAGAGAGAGACCAATTTTACGTGGAAACCCAAAGTGGGAAAAAACCATAGAGAACAATCTCAAGTATATAAATGAGCACCAACTCAAGTTACAAAGTTAACAAGCACCAAATTGTAGGAGCACCAACCCCTTTGTTGAGAACCAACACAACAATGATTCATGAGCACCCACCCATAGGAGCACTAACCCCCTCTTGTGTATAAAACACTAACTATCTCTCAATGTTGCTTTCTCAAAAATTGATAGCACACTACTATATATCTTATCTTTTCTCTACTTTCTTATGCTCTTTTTAGCTAGATAAAATCATTCTCTTCCATAATATCTAAATGGCTTCCCAAGCCTCATTTTATATCTTCCAAATGACCTTTGCAATTCGCCCTTGCATGACCCTTTGAATTCTTTCTTTGTCTTTACCTAGTGACTCTTTGAATTCCTTAAGGTGACCCCTTCATGGAGAAATGCATCCTTTTCCTCTTTTATCTTTAGTTATGACTCTCCAAATTCCTCAAGGTGACCCTTCATGGAGAAATGCATCCTTTTATTATTTTGTCTTTAGTGATGACTCTTTGAATTCCTCATGCGCCCTCTTTTGTCTTTATGCAACTAAAAATATATTCATTAATATTTAATTAATATTAACACACTTTTAGCCAAGATATAAAAATTAAAAACACATTTAGACATTAATTCTAATTTGACATCAATGATTATATTTCCAACAATCTCTCCCTTTGTCTTTGATGGCAACCTGAAATTTGTCACCAATTCTAAAAACCTGTACTACACATGCCAACCTAAAATTGAGACATGTAAACTGAACCAACTAAAAATATACAGTAACTCCCCCTTATTGTAGCATCCTATTTCTTGAACCTATTCTTGTACTATTCTCTGTACCTATTTATGCACCTATTCCCTATACCTATTTCCTATAGCTTACACTTATCTCCCCCTTAACTGATATACAAATTAATTTGTCAACTCACATTCTTGTCATGAAACATATCCAAGACCTAATAACATCCACCATGCTTCATTTTTTTATTAAAAATTTCTCCTTAAAGCCTAAAAGAGACACCCACACAAAGGGTCCTAGAAAAAAATCTTAGGAGATCCCACATCTCCTCTATTACTTCCTTGATCTTCTTGTGTCTTTCTCTTAGAATCCAGTTAAGCATGTATAAACTTATTTGACTTACTAACCTCAACATTCATGATATTTTTCATCTTCTCAACTCTTACAACTATCTTATCTTGACAAGGCTCATGCTCAAATGTAACAAGAGATTCTTCACAGTCCTTCCTATTTGATTCTTTATCTACTATATCAAGTAATTTATTCTCACTCTTAAACTCAACCTAATCAACATTTACTATATTAGGTCTCTAAACCTGAATTTTCTCTTCTCATATCTTCTAGGGGATCTATATCCTTTGACATACCTTGCAGATCTTTTTACTCTATTTGGATATAATTTAGCAATATGGCCAACCTTATGACAACAAAAGCAAATAATATTTCTCATACCTTTTGCTTGAAGATGACTGAAATATATCTTTAACTGATTACTTCTCCTCATACAGTCTCTTGCCCCTATGACCAATATGATGACAAACAAAATAATGGCCATGAAAAGAATTTGAAAACTTGAAAGCAATTGGCTGCCTAATTGGCTTCTTCAATTTGCCTTTAAAACTTGCATCCTTCCTAACTTGGACTAATATTTCATGATCCTTGTCAACCTAGATTATGAGCCTCTCATGCTTATCCTTTAAATAATCAAACTCAACCTTCAAATGATTACACTCTTCTTCTCTTGAATTCAAACTTGAATTTTCAACCTCTAGCTAATTTTTAAGATCTTGAATAAACATCTTATTTTATTTTGCTTCTATATCCAACTTAGAATCCAAGATACACACCTATTCCTTAAGAACATTGACCACAAATTTTAACTCTTGATTCTCTTTCTTTAGCTACTTGGCCATCTTGTTCTCTCCCTGATCTACCTAAAAGCTGTTAATCTCTTATTAAAGGAACTTGATCTGATACCAATTTTTAAGCATGATATATATATTTTAATTAATCAAATTCCTTTTGAGTTAACCACTTAATCATAAATTCAAGATATGTGATAAAACTTAAAGCAATAACATGCACCACATAAGAGAGAGAGAGAGACACTAGATTTTATGTGGAAACCCAAAGTGGGAAAAACCACAAAGAATAATCTTAAGTATATAAATGAGCACTAACTCAAGTTACAAAGTTCACAAGCATGAACTTGTAGGAGCACCAACCCCTTTGATGAGCACCAACACAATAATGATTCATGATCCCACCCATAGGAGCACCAACCCCTCTTGTGTATAAAACACCAACTATGTCTCAATGTTGTTTTCTCAAAAAATGATAGCACACTACTATATCTCTTCTCTTTTCTCTACTTTCCTTTGCTCTTTTTATCTAGATAAAATCATTCTCTTCCATAATATCTAAATGGCTTCCAAAGCCTCATTTTATATCTTTCCAAATGACCTTTGGAATTCACCCTTGCATAACCCTTTGAATTCTTTATTTGTCTTTACCTAGTGACTCTTAGAATTTCTCAAGGTGACACTTCATGGAGAAATGCATCCTTTTCTTCTTTTATCTTTAGTGATGACTCTTCAGATTCCTCAAGGTGACCCTTCATAGAGAAATGAATCCTTTTCCTCTTTTGTCTTTAGTGATGACTCTTTTACTTCCTCATGGGCCCTCTTTTGTCTTTATGTAACCAAAAATATATTCATTAATATTTAATTAATATTAACACACTTTTAGCCAAGATATAAACATTAAAAACACCTTTAGACATTAAATTCTAATTTGACATCAATGACAATATTTCAAACATTGAGGCACTATGGGGTAATCAAGATAATTTCATTGGTGAAGACCTCATCTAGGTGCCAATATCTAAGCACAATAGTTATTCACTACTTGATGAAGACATTATGAAAGATAAAATCATTACATATTCCAATCTATAGTATAATAATATGGTATCTACTATTAGGCCCAAACAATATAAAAATATGGTGGTCCTATCAAGAGTATATTTAGATGCCTTCAACCCTACCATAACTAAAATTATGTCATATCTAAAATAAAAAAATTTGTGTGTGCTTAAAAATTCCAATCTATCCAAATCATTCCCATAAGTAGAGTAATAAAATCATAAAATAATTTTAACCCTTGCTAAGTTAGGATGTGCATCTCCATACTAGTAGGTTACCCAAATTCATCTTTCTCCTATGTATCAATTTGTCATCATTAGGGTACAATGATTATAACTGTCTTTGGGAAAATCATTATATCTAGTCCCACTTGAACTTCCAATGATTTAACCACCTCTAGAAAAATCATTATGTATCATCCTACCCTTTAATCCAATGGTTATAACTACCTATGAACAAATCATTATGTTTTGATCTCTCAAGATGCTATGGATTATAACCACCTATGGGAAAATCCTTATCATTTTTTATACCCAAATGGGACACATTTTAATTATGATAATACTTATAACTATCTTTGGGCAAACCATTATCTTTATTTTCCAAACTATGACATGATTTTATACTACCAATGATTATAACCACTTGTGGGAAAATCATTGTTTTCCCCTTTGGACAAATCATTCTCTTGTTATCCTAATCCTTATTCAATGACCATAACCACATTTAGGTAAATCATTACCTTTTTTTTATCCCACCTAGGGTAGGTCCATATGCCACTAATTATAACCACCTATGGGAAAATTAGTCTTTTTCACCCCCATCTTATCTTTTTGGTCCCATCATTTCCTCCTTTTAAAGGATCGATCACCGACACCTTTTCCAGTCTCTCCCTTGAGGGGGCATCTATAGTTAATCCATTGCCATTGATGTAGGCATACATGACCTTTTCATTCTTTGAGAAGACATTATTATGCCTCCAATGTGTAATGCCTTCCCAAACAGGTGAAAACTATAGACACCTAAAATTGGCCATAATTAGCTTTCAAATAGACTTCAGACTATTTCCTACAAACAATTGCAAATTTGCTTGTGCATCATTCATCAAATCTAAAAATCATGTTGAGACATCTCTAATTGGGGTATTCTATTATAAGAAATAATAACCTCTCATAGATTCATCCCTAATCACTTTATGATATCACAACTATCAATTTGGGTTATGGACTTATTAAGTGGGGCACTTGAACAATTAAATCAAATCATAGAAATGCTAAAAGGCTAATCAAAATTAATTAAAATCTAAACCAAATTAAATGCCTATTTGAATTATCCATTTGAAATTAATGAATATCCAAAAAAGGAAATTCTAAAATTCAACATATCCCAACCTTTCATCATTTCTTTTATGAGTTGTCAAGGTCTTTGAAAATATTTTAAAACTTATATTTTGGAGATCCATGCCTATTAATTTCAAATCATAATTACTTGACAACTATTAACTCTACTAGAGTTATATATGACTCATCGAGGTTTAGTTTGAACCCATTCCAAGCCTTAACTCAACCCTATCTCATCATGGGCAAGAGTTAATTTCTAAGGCTATAAATACAAGGCCATACCTCTTCATTTTTAATATCTCATAATCCAAATTTATAATACTAATTTGGACATATATAAGCTTTACAATAGTATTATGATGCCAAAATATTGAGCCAAAGCAATCACAATCCACATCAAATCCCATGGTGCTGAGGAGAGAAGGAGCCAACAATATTCATTTACCAAAGACTTCTTGATGTACAAGTTGAGAAAGCTACTCAACAAATCATTTAGAGCTCCATTGGAAGGTAAACGAGTTATTTTATTTTATGTTTTAGTTATGCTTTCATCTAGATTTTGTTACTAAGCTCTCCCTAAGTTCTAGGCTAGGAGTGTAAGTATTAGTGTTTATTTGGAGTTTTATTTCTTGAATAAACACTATATTAAGCTCCCTTATTAGATTCATATGATAAAAAATCTAAGGTAATTGGCTCATAAAACTTAATAATTAGCTCAAAAAACTCTGTCTAGGCATAAAAATGATCCTCAACAAATGAAACTAAGACATTCTTGAACTCAACACTAGACACATGACAATAAAACACCCCTAAGTCTAGGAAAAGTTATTTAAACCAAATGATAAATCAATATAAGTTACATGATCCAAATGTAAAAGATAAACCACCCAAGCCCAAATTAGACAAGGCTTTGATGTAGACCTAATTATTTTATGACCTAAACTTTAAAAGATTAAATTTCAAATTTAATATAAAAGACTCAAAATTTTTAAAGGTCAATATGTTAGACTAAAATGGGAAGCATAACTGATTATTTTTGGAAACAAAAGTATGAATAATTTAAACTTGGTTTCAAACAAGGCAAGTGTTTTGGATTAAAATTGGCAACATCATAATGCTCCTTTAAATAAGTGGTACAAAAGTGGTTTTTGAAATATCAAGATAAGGTAAAATCCTTGAGTGATTTTAGTAGCATAACACCTTTTGGTTCAAAGTGGTGTGTAGCCCATGTATTTTTTAATGGGTTTTGACTCATTTTGGCTTGGTACATAAACAATTTTAAACCCAAAAATACATGCTAGTAAAAGAAATAGAAAAATCACCTAAGTGCACATCCTACCCTAAAAATAACATGTGTATAACGTTTGCCAAATTTATCACCAATATACCAATTCTCAAAAGGAATTAAGTGTTAATCCAAAAAAGAAAGATCACATGTAGGTATAGTTTTTAATACCCCTCTATCTCTCAAGAATCGGTACATGACAAGGAACTTGGAGTGATGAAACACTCAACATTTGGAAAGATGTTCCACAACAAAGTGGGGTTTACTAAAATCTACAATTTTTAAAACAATGAAAATGGCCCCAAGAGTGGATAACAAAAGAGCACATCATATAAATTATATTAAAACTTTATAGATTGTTATAAAAAGGTCCAATCCTTTACATAATGACTTTATCCATGTACTACTTAGTGAAGTCTGATGTTTAGTGTGAACTAATCTAGGTTTTCATTATAGTTGATAGGGTAACCACTTAGCCATTTTGCAATTCTAGTATCATGTGCCTAATATATGTATGCCACCATAGAGTGGGATTGTTATGATGCTGGGAGATGAAACCCTAGGTTGGTACACCCCTAAATAACTTATGAAGAGGTGATGAACTCTTTCCCACAAGCCAATGTAGAAAAATGAACAAATGAAAAAATTTAAGAACTTTAGGGTTGTTTTTGGGTAACCCAAGTCACTCAGAGCTTGGTTAAAGCATACATAACTTTTATTCCTTTCTAGACTCAAGAAAAAAAGTCAAGAAATAAGACACTTTTGATCATCTAAGTTCCCTAAAGGGGATGAGGAAAGAGCATACACGTGAAGTTAATTTTTCCAAAAAGAAATTAATCTAAGAAATAGAAACTAATTACTTTTACAAGAATGAACAAACAAAAAGAGAAAGCTCTTAGGAACACTAATTTAAGGTTATTATTTTTAAGGAACTAAACAAGATGTGAAGTGAAATTTTGCCCCTTGGTTTTTTTATTTTTTCTTATAAACTTGAAAGATAAAAATAAAAGTTGTTAGGTAAATATTAAACACCAAAACATAAGTGTGAAAGAAATTTTGAAGTGTTTAAACCTCCTTTTCTTCACTTAGTTTCCTATAATAAAAATGTTATGGGGTTCACTTAGGTTTATTGAAAAGAGTTAGCCAAAATCAAATTCCACTTTTAGGGTCTTAGGTTTTTTTTATAAAGTGAGGTCATCAGTTTCTCAACAGAGTGAAGTCACTAATTTCTCAACAAAGTAAAGTCATTATTTTCCTATGGAACTAGAACATAAAGAAAATGATTTTTGGAAAAAGCATGAAGTAACTAATTAGGTTAGTCAAATTCATCATTTATGTCTAAAAATAGAGTGAATTTAACAAATTAATGAGAAAAATTACTTGATAAATTCAATGAAATGTAGGATTGGAGCCACCATTTTCTATCATCAAAATTTCTATTTTCACAGAGGATGATTCAACAGGTCGATGTTGATAATTTCACGATAGAGTGATCTCACCATTTTCTATGAAATTGTCAATGTGAAGTCACCATTTTCTATAAAATAAAATAAAATAGAGGACAAAATAGGTAAAGTCATTGTTTAACAGGGTGAAGTCACTTATTAGTAACTAAATAAAATGATGTGTATACACCAATAACCTAGTTTGGTTTTAACCCTAGTTAAATTATGACCTAAAAATTTGACACTTTTGGCCTATAAATATATTAATTCAAAATATTTAAAATAATTTAGAATAGCCAAAAAACACTAAGAAAGACTAATTACATTGTAAATCTTAATTAACTTGCCTAAATAAAAATTCCAAATTAAATTAGTGAATTTCATTTATCAAATAAGGAATTTTTAGCTAGATATGAATTCAAAGGTCCTATTGCCTATAGTCTAAGCATGAACATCCTCTATTCCAATAAATGAGCAGTAGTTTGATAAGGGAGGTAACATAGTTTTGTGTTTTATCTTCTATTTTTAATTTTGTTCATTGTGTTAAGCTCAACTAAGTACTTAGGCAAGAGTGGTTTAGTTTCTATTATAGTGTTTGATTTTAATTCTCTTTTGATTTCACTAACAATAAACTAATGAAATTTATCTCTTCAAATTCCTAATGGTACATAATGTCACTCTAGGTGGGATCACACCCCCACATGGACCAAATGAGTGGAGTGGCTAAAAATAAAATGATGTGAAATTAAGCCAAAAATAAACTAATCTAAGTCATAATCATTTGCCTTGAAATGGAAAGTGGAGTGGCTAAAAATAATTATTTACCCAAAGGTGGTTATAATCATTCAATAATTTTAATTGAGTGATTTAAATCATGAATGCCCCACAAATGCAAGATATATATCATTGATCGATCACAAAAAAAATTTGTCACAATGGGGAAAATTGGTAAGGGTAGCTTATGCAAGAAATCCATACAATGGATTTACAATGAGTTGGAAAAGGATAAAAACACATTTTTATCCTAAATTTTAGTTCAAAGATGTAGATTGGAATAAACATGGGATATAGGTTAAAAAATTGTGTTGTTAAATGGGTCTTAGGAGAGGCCCAAAAAATATGGCATGGATACAATACATCCAAAACATAAGGTATGCAAAATTAAATGGTGTACAAAATAGACCATCGATGTGAAAAATAAAGTTCCTAGAGCATGTAGAATGAACTATAGTCCTTGGGGGGTAAATTTGTGAATTTTTTGCTATATATTCACCCTTGGGGTGAAAAATAATTCATTTTCACCCTATCATTTTGAGAATTAGAGATCTAGTTTTCTACACACACTAGTGAGAGAAAAATAGCCCAAGAAGGAGTTTGAAAACACATATTAGAGCAAGTGAGGGAGTACATGTGAGCTCTACATAATAGGGTATCGATAAGCAAACCCAACCTTGCCATTAATTTTCATTAATTTCCATTTATTACACTTGCTAGGTCAAAATTTAGTGAAGTCACCATTTGCATGGTAGGGTAAATAACAAATTTGCTAAGGAAAATGGTGACTTTGAGTGAATTCACAATTCCTCGAAATGTCGACAATGCTAAAAGGGGTAAAAATTACTGAAATTATGATTTTATCCATTTTAGGCAAATTTAACATTTTCATGAAAATGAAAATGGTGATTTCACCTAAAAACATGAGAAATATCCTAAATGGTGACTTTGACCCAGGGAAAATAGTGGTTTTGATTTGGAATCCAAAAGTAATTGGTTTTAAGGGCCTAAAAGGGGTCCCACCTCTATAAGAGGGTCAATTAGATTGAGAAGGCTAGGCTTAGCCTCTAGAAGCATCATATAATTAGGTTGATGCTAACTTCTTTAGTTATAAGAGTAATTGGCTATTCTTACCTATCAATAGAGATGATCACATTATTTTTGAACCCCATAGATTTAAACTGAGGTTATGGTTACCTTTATTCAAATGTTAGACCTATATGATGTGGTATGGATACCAATTATCTAGGTTGATTGGGATTATTTTAGTGCACTAGTAGAGCATTGACATGATGAGATGTTGACATTTCACTTATTGATTAGGGAGGCTACCATCACACTTGAGTATACCTGGTGTATCCTGAAGATACTGATGTACAAATGATGATTATTCTGGAAACCACTAACATAATAGTAAGAAGTTTTCCATGTTCTATGTACCTATCAAGGTATCCCCATGTTTTAGGGGAAGATGTATAGACCTTATTGAGAGCTATAAAAACATTTAGTCTGATGATCTACCTACTAGGGATCCATCACCATGAGCTCTAATTAATCAAGAG
Organism: Torreya grandis; assembly: GCA_037957365.1. Lineage (NCBI taxonomy): Eukaryota > Viridiplantae > Streptophyta > Pinopsida > Cupressales > Taxaceae > Torreya > Torreya grandis. Next base: position 10,580 of record JARHVA010002904.1, read on the forward strand.
GTTTTTGTTCTCATGTCCATTGTTAGTGGCATGTTGCTTCTTAACAAGAGTGACCAATTTTTTCATATGGGCTTGGGTGGTGCCATTAGGAGCATGTTAGAGGATTCAACATATTTTTCCAAGGGATTAGATGTTCTAACATTCTTTTAAAAATACCTACACATGATAGTGTACCAGTGTGGATGTAATGTTAGAACTTGCATGCTTCTCATGGTCTAGGGTTGGGAGCATATCATGATCAAGTGACATGTTTGGATGTGGGATCCTAAGGATCCAATAACATATGGTTGGACTTAGATAGGAGTTGGTAGGTGAGGACATAGGGAGGATATCCCTTTTATCATTATATGTTTGATGACCTAACACCATAGTTATTCATTTAGAGGTTGTACCTCACCTATTAGTTATAGTGTTTTAGTGATGGATGGTACATAGGCTTTATGACCACCATATGATTTCTTACTGGGAAATAGTCCCATATCATAGAGGAGTACTAATTTATTAGTTACGTAGGTAGTTCAAATTTACATAGGATGTACTTGAGGGTCCATAAAAGTTTTCTCATGTGACACAATAGATCAATCTGGATACTCTTGTGATCCCATGAAGCGAGGCCACATCAAGATACATCAGTATATCACATGTTGTCTAATATTATGTAAGAGGAGTCATATATGTAAGGGTAACTCCAAATTATATGAACTAGTGGGTATATGTGTGCCCTTTTAGGATTACATCTCCAGTACCAACATGGGGTCAGATACCTATGGATATCAAGGAGATGGAGGCTGAGATCTCAATCAACAATAGTGACACTTGGTAGGAGAGTGGAGGTGATGTTTCAGATGATGATGATGGTTATTATGGATGATATGGTTGAGGATATGGATATGATAGGGGTCCATATGTGATGATATTAGATCTCATCTTAATAGTGGTGGTAGTTAGATAGGTTGTCTTAAGATAGGTAGGGCCTTCAAGCACATAGGTGGATCCAAGATAGGTATGGCCTTCTATAATGTATATAATAAGTAGGGACACTAGTATAATTAAGTAAGAGATTATTATTTAGGTACAAGAGATTTCAAGGCTAAAATACCAACTATCTGATTTGTATATCACCTTAGACATGAGGGATGATGATATGACTTGATTATAGAAAAATATCACTTGACTGAAGGTTGAGATATCTAGAATGGTTTAGGTATAGGGATAGCTCACCACTAAGAGATATTAGACCATTAGTGAGTGAAATAAGGCATTGGTCATTTTAGATAGACTTAGAAAAGATTAGGATGTGGCTCGAGGAGCTAGCACATAGTCTATATTTTCACAGATGATTCTAAAGATATTTTAGGCTAAGGATGAGACCTCTTATTATAGGTGAGCCTATGAGTCTACCATGGCCAAGGATTAGAAGGTTATTAATTTTGAGATCTGGGATGTATAAAGGGCATTAAACATATCTAGTCAGTCTTAGACTAGGACTCATGTTATAGGTGCCTTAGGCAAGTCTTTTCATCAACTATGACCACGACTAGGACCACTAAGGCTATCATGGTCTCCTCCAACTATAGGTCCCATATACACATAGAGATAGAGTTGATCACATGGACCTTGGCATTTTTGCATAGTTTGGGATTTATTTTAGCATATGGCATTATATGCATTGTATTGGCATACTTATGTATTTTTTAGACACCATCATGATATGTATATATTTTTTTATGTATATGACATCTTAGATAAATTGACATTCATATTTGGGTTGTGCAAGGCTGACATACATATATATGATATTTATTTGATATATATACAATGTCATGTTGGTTATCTTGATTATCTCATGTTTATCATTGATTAGCATTATGGATTTTTAGCATTATTAATGTTTATTCTTATGTATGCTTTGTTCATGTATTACTTATGCCATGTTTATGAGATGTTTATGAGACTAAATACAAAAATTCACAACCTAAGTACATGATATGGATAATCAATACTTAAGTGTAAACAAAATGTAATAATCTTATGGCAACTGAGATAAAAAAAAGTAAAAATAAATAATAAAACAAACAAACAAATTAAAAAGTGAACAGAAAAAAAAAACACAAACAAACTAAAAACCAAACAAACAATACATAATAAACAAACAATCAAAACATGCAAAATAAATAAAGACAAACAAACTATAGTTATAAAAATAAAAAGATCAAACAAACAGACAAAGATAATGAAATATAAAAAAACTATACAAGCAAATAAAAAAAATTAATAAAAAAATAAAATGAATAAAATAATCAAGATATACAAATAAACAACAAAACACCAATAAAGCAAAACACAAACAAAAACAAAGAACAAAATAATAACAAATAAAAACAAATGAAACACAATAAAACACCAACAAAAATAAGCAACAAAACACTAACAAATAAATAAAACAACATGTAAACAAACAATTAAATAAATACAAATAACAACAAAATAGCATTAAACAAAACAATACAACAAAACACAAAAATAAAACACTAATAAACAAAAGTAAACAAATAAACAAACATGACACAAACAAACATAGCTAAATAAAACAAACAATGATGAACAAACAAATAATATAAACAAGACAAAATAAACAAAATACACAAATAAAAATAAACAAACAAAGTAAACAAAACAATTAAAACAACTAAACAATCCAATGTAAATAAAAATGTAGTAAACAAACTACTTTAAACACATAGAAACAAATAAATTGAGATAAACAAATAACAATACACAAATAGTGGTTAATCACAATGTTAGTAAAAATAGAAAATAAATTCTTTGTGCATGTGTAATAATAGTGTTACTCTTTGTGATGGGGTGACCTCTAAGCTAGGTAGCAAAGACATAGGTAAAACCACACAAGAATAAAAGACACAACATTGCCCCTAGGTTGTAGGGAAATGACACAAACAAAACAACAAACATTTCCCCTAGACCATAGGAAGCAATGACATAAACAAAAATATGTGTGGGTGAGCGGGGTGGGGGGGGGGGGGTGCAAATAAAAGAAAAGGAAGGGGTAGTTGAGCTAACTCTAGATGCACTAGGCAAGTAGACACTACCTACATAGTTTTATGGACACAAGATCCAACATGAACTTTAGGCCAAATGTAGTTCTCCTAAGATATGAGATAGAAGAAAATGAATGATAAGAAAATATGATTGAATTGTAAAGGAAAATAGGAATGGCCTCACAAAATGGCAATTATATGAGAAAATAGGGGATGATGTTTCACAATTATGAAAATATCAACACAAAAAAAAAAACATACAAGTGCAAGGTATGGTTTGGGCCAAAACCATAATAAAAATCAAGAGACTAGTATTCACTAATGAACTAATTTGGTAATTCATAGTGTATACTTCATCTAATACTTGATATTAGAATGATCTCATAAAATGGTGAGAGCATAAGATGAAGTTCCTCACAAAATAATAAGAGCATTCAAATAGAAATGGCTCACAAAATGGTGAGAGCATAAGAAAATCCAAGTGGTCATTAGTGTATCAAAGTTGAATACATAATGCTCAGAACATCAGATCATAAAATGGTAAGAAAGTATAGCTAAGGCCAATAAGGATGGGGAAACTAAATGACAAGTGTTTACTTGTGAAGTAGTCAGGAGTCCCAAGATTCTTAAGGCAAAGAAGTGGTTGCAAAAGAAAGGAAGGTGCAACCAAGCTAACTCGAGATAACCCATGTATCCAAGGGTTGCTTACATAATTTATACAGACCTTAGGCTGATGTAGTTCCCCTAGAAATGGGAGGAAAAAGACCAAGGTGATCTAGAAATAAAATTGAACAAACAAGATGGCCCATCTCATCAAATTTTGATGGCTTTACATCTTGCATGGAAATTCTAAGCTAATTTTTATGATTTTGTGATTTTTGTGATTTTCTAGATTTTTGTAAATGTTTAAGGGTTTTGAAACTATTCTAAATGTTTTTGTAATTATATAGGCATCTCAACTCAACCAAGAATTACAAGATACAAAATGGTCCAACTTATAAAATGGTGAAAGCGTGGCTTAGGTTGCTCATAAATTAGTGAGAGTGCTCAACTGAAATTGATCATAAAATAACAAGAGTGTAGTGTAGGTTTCTCATAAAATGGTGAGAGTGTGGAAAAGGGGTGACTAAGTTGACCTTAACATGAATCGAGTTTTACCTACATTTTCCTATAGGACCTCAATTCACTATAATTTCACCTACACAAATGGCATCTAACTGAGTACCAATAAGTCTAGATAAAGGTAAATAATAATGCAAATGGTAACATTAATGGCAAGGTAATGTGATAATGCATGGTAAAGGTGTTTCTCTTAATTTTGCCATAGGTAGTTATAATTAGTTAACAATGGAAAAGGGTCAGTGGTACTAAGTTTTCCAAAGGTAGTTATAATTAGTAGCACAAGTATAGAATGTAAAAACAAATGAAGGATGCAATTTCTAGGACCATTGTCATACTACTTTCATATACTACCATTTAAAATTTTAATTCTAAAACAAATACTAGAACTAAGTATGTCATCAACCATTGAACATGCCTAAAGTAAAAATAAATCAAAATCAAGGCCAAACATGATAGGTAGTTTGAGGTGAAAATAACTTGCTAGTGAATGGTTATGGGAATGGTATAATAGTAAAGGGGTATAGTACAAAGAATGTGTATAATATGACACAACTTAGATGATCCTTGTAGACAATAAACTAAGTCCCTCAAGTGTAAAAATATTTGAGGTGAATTATGTTCATTAGCTCATCGAGATCATCTCCCTCTAGTGTAGTGATCATGTATGCTCCAAAACCTTAGATGTCAATAAATACATAGGGACCTAACTAGTTTAGTTGGAACTTTCCTTTTTTCTTGGTTTTAATATTTACATTGTTTGGATTATCCTTTAATAATAAGTCACCAAGATTGAATTCATGATACTTAATCCACCTATTGTATTAGACTTTTCATCTATTATGATATGCCTAAAGATTATTCAAGGCAGCCAATCATTTACCATCAATTAGATGTATCTCTTGCAAGGGAGCTACTCTATAGTCTTCATCATCAATGATGTGTTGCAATGAAATTTGGAGAGAAGGCAAATCAACTTTTATAAGAAGAATGACCTTAGTTTCATAAACAAGTGAATAGGGTGTATCTCCTATTGGAGTATAGAATGTGGTATTATATGCCTAGAGGGCATTAAATAGCTACAAGTGTCAATTATAACAAACATCATTGATAATCTTCTTTAGAATATTGACAATGTTTTATTATAATCCTCTTCTTGGTCATTACTTTATATATAGTAAGTGGTAGAGAAATGTTGTTTGATGTCATATTAAGAACAATTGCTTTCACATATTTATTCTTAAAGGATATATCATTATTAGATATAATTTCAGAGGGGATACTAAAATGGTAGATGAGATTATTGAATATGAATTGGGAGATCTACTTACCAGTGATATAAGTGAGGGGAATGTTATTCACCCATTTAGTGAAGTATTCGGTAGTAGTCAAGATATGTTTATGTCCATATTAAGATGTGATATTGATCTTCTCAATGAGCTTGAGTCCCCACATTGAGAATGGCCATGGTGTTGTCAATGGTTTGAGTGTCTTGGATGGAGAATGAATTAGATTGACATGCTTCTAAAAATTGACACACCTATTCACATATGTAGTTATGCCTATTTCCATATTTGTCTAACAATAACTAGTATGCATTAAATTTTTGGCTAAGATTTCGCTTCCGGTGTGGTCTCCACACACTCCTTTTTAGACTCTCCTCAATGCTAGTCCAATTTTTTTTGAAGGTAAACAATGAAGCAAAGTTCCATCATAGATTCTATGATACAAGGTCGATCCAAGTAAGGTATATCAAGAGGATATATAGCTGAATACTTTTTATTTTTTAAATGATAAATCATGAGGCATGGTTTGGCCTATACGATAGACATATATGTTTTAGTACCATGGAGATGTGGGACCAACAATGTCACAAACCATCTCGATGGTTAATTGTTCATGTGATGGTGCTAATATATGTTTAATTATAAAATTATAATCCCTTACTCTATCTATGATCTAGATCATGGATCCAATAATGTCCATGATACTATCTATTTTATTATTGGCCCAAGGTATTCTTTCAAATTGGATGTTGGCAATTTGATGCTTGAGAGTATCAACCATATCTTTATAGAGTTCTAACTTCTTGTCTTTGGTTTGGTACTGGTATATAACTTGATTTATGATTAAATAAAAAAAACCATACACCAATAAATTTTGAATGTTCTATTGTGATGCTTGATGAAGGCCTAAAATGAGTGCTTCATACTTGGACATGTTATTAGTACATGGAAATATAATACAAAAGGACTTAAGAATGATATCCCCTTATAGTGTAACAAAAAATATTCCAGCCCCTAATCCATGAGTTATGAATGATCCATCAAAATAATCTTCCACTGTTTGACCTCATAAGGTGTTTTTACTTCTTCAATGGTCATAATGGCCTTATCTAGAAATCAAAATGGAAGAGGTTGAATATCTTGAAGGGGACATTTTTTAAGCTGATCTAAAAGTACTTTCCCCTTAATGGCCTTTTAATTGGCATATTAAAATTCAAACTCACTTAATAACATGATTGATTTTGCCATGTGGCCCTGTATATTTGATTTGGATAGTATATACTTGAGTGGATGTTTTGGTAATAATAATGGTCTTGTTTTTTAACATATAATGACATAATTTTTGGGCTACAAACACCATTTCTAAACAAGATTTTTTAATTGGCATATAGTTATGCTCATATATGACTAATGTGCAACTTAGATAATACATGACATACTCTTTTCCCTGTTCATCATGTTATGTCAAAAGTGACCCTACGGAATTATCAATTGCTGACAAGTAAAGAATTAATGGATTGTTTGGTGTTGGTAGTAACAAAATAGGTGGGTTGGAAAGATATTCCTTAAGCTAATTGAATGATTTCAAACCTTGTTTCCATAGTACAAGTTCAACCTTGTCGACCTTGTTCTATATTTTGTGCATACATTTTTGACCATATCAACATTGTACCTTGTTTCAAAGTTAGAATTGACCTTATATACTAGTAATTAGTTCACACTTTCTTTTCTTGTTGCTTGTATGCTTAGAATATATCACATAGTTTAATTAGGTGGTTTTCAATTAATAATTTATTTCACTATTTTATGTTTTATGGACATATGGCTAAATCACATAATATAAAAAAGAATTTTACCATTTGTCTACCTAAGGCCAACCTACTTGGATTTCATCACCAACGGGGAAGCTGACTTGATACTCTAGTCAAGTATAAAGTGTGTTTAATGGTATATTATAGCTAAGCACTTGACACCCTTATCATTTTGGTGTGTGAAGTGAGGGGGTAGGCCTCAATACCAAGTCTATGCCATTACCACTACAGTGCCTTTCAGCCTAAACTACCTAAAACCATCCTTAGATTTCCATTCTAGTTCTTTAATTATAGCCATCTTACTATCACATTTAAAATCATATCTTAATAATCTAATAAACATTTAGGTTGACCAATTAGTTAGCGCTTTACTTTCCAAGTTGATTTCTTGTTTTTTTCTCAATTGTATTTTATATTAAAAAAATTGCATTAGCCAATTTTGGTGCAAGGTTTTATGTTCTATTCTTCAATTGGATTAGCCAACATTAATCCAATTGACTGTTTGCTTCCTTTCTATCATTTATTTTTAAAATTCTTGAAAAAAGTTATCTTGTTTCAATTCACAACTTGTTATAATCATTTTAACTTTCCCTATCTACTATATTTGGTCAACCCAATTAAACTTGTATCTTTTCATCCCCTATTCACTGTATTGGATTGACCTAGTTGACCCTATACTATTTATAGACTCTACTTTTTCCTTTTCTAGACTTTATTCACTATACCAGATCAACCCTATATAGTTTTTAGACCCTATTTTTTTGGTAGATCAACCCAATTGACCCTTTATTATTTTATACCTTCGTTGTTTATCACTCTAGTTCTCTAGCTTTCCTTCTTTAGATTCTATTCATCTCTCTTCAGTTAGAATGAAGTCTCCTATCAGAATCTTCTTGGATAGCTTGAATCCATTTAGACACTATATGGGATATTCATTTCTTCCTCTTTTTTCCTCCCAAGAACACCATCACTCTTGGGGTACCTCTTCTCCTTCTTCATCATGAAATGCAATATGGTGCAAATAATACCTCAAGATGAATTTGATGGATCTAATCCTTTCTATACTTACCAAGAAAATTCTCATCTTCAAAATATTCAAACTAATGTGGAAGAAATTGATACAAGTTTACTTAACAATCCCACTAATAATCCTTCTTGTAGCAATCCCCCTAACACCAATTTGGGGAGTGCTCATACCAATACCAACCCACCTCTTGATACAACTCAACTTTTAGCCCAAGTTATCTAACAAATGAACATAATGCAAAATTATAACACCAACCAAATGATGTAACTTCAATAACATTTAATCAATGTGGCTAATTAACATCCAACTATGCATCCTCAAGCTAATCCCAATTTCATTCCTCCACCTCTTTGGGATGCCTTAGGAAATGTTATTCCTCAACCCATAATGAATAATAAGATTCTTTAAACCATTTAAAATGATCCTTTAGATCCCTTAAATATATCCATTGATATTGGTAAAATATCTCCAACTATAAAATATGATGGGGCTAAAGACCCTACTTCATTTCTCAAAGCCTTTGGCAACCTCTACAAGGAGTGGATCCAAACTAATACCTTCACCACAACTAAAATCTTAGTGAAAATTTTCACTAGTGATGTATTATAATGGTGTAATAAACCTCCCCAACATTCTATTTGGAAACTTGAATATTTTGTTAATCCTTTGGTTAAATAATTTTAACATGATGATCTTCCCAAAAATTGTCTTAGATACTTCATTAATGCTAAGTAATATCCTAACAAATTATCTCATGACTTTATCAAAACATGTAAATATTTAGCCCATAAATTAGACCATAACATGATTGATTATAACTTATTTAAACTATTTATCACTGCTTTAACTCACACTCTTCAATATAAGGTTTGAACTTTTGCTCCCCAAACACTTAATGAAGCTCTTTACCAAGCTAAATGTCAAGACTTTATTATGAAGAAATTTGAACCTAATACTAAAATTATTAAAGGATATTTCCAAACATATAATGATATCACTATTAATAATCTACAAATCAAACTAGGAATTGCCAAAACTGATGTTACCTTACCTTCTCATACTCCTCTTTTGGTTCAACAAATGAAATAATTTTTACCACCCTCAAAACCTTTCATCTATCCCAATGCTCTTCCTAAGTGGTATGAACCCAATTTATTTTTTTGGTTCCATGTTGACATTAGGCATTCTCATGAATATTATAAAGGGATCACTATAATTATTGTCTCATATATACTTGGTGATTCATTCAATCATGAAGCTATGATTAATCTTCGTCATCAATAATACACTATTGCTTTTCAAACATGACAAAATTTTAAAACTTATGATTTAAATAACCAAAAATATTATTCTTATAATCAATCAAATGCCAAAGATTTTTGTGCCATTGATGCTGATTATGACCAATATTTCAATAATTTTCAATATGTCAATACTATTAAGGTCAATTATCATCATAAACCAACTCATAAAGATCTCACTACTAAGCCTAAGAAGCCATTTTTTGAGGAAAAACTTCTTAAAGATACTACCACTACTAATGTTTCTTTGGAAGATCAAGAGGAACCATCTCCTCCATCTAATTCTCTAACCACATCTATTGTTCCAAAGTCCAATGTACCTCTTCAAACCTTGTGTTGGGTCTTCTAACTCTCATTTGAACTTTCTTGAGGAACTCAACTCTATGCCTTGGAAAATTTCACTTATGGAGTTGTTTTTCACTTCACCCTATCATTTTAAATTCCTTATGCAACAACTTCAAGAGATTAAAGATCCATCTTCCATAGAAAAAGAACCACCTTCTATTGAATCTCAACCTACTAATGTAAATACTGTTGAAACTATGTGTCCTTCCAATCCCTTTGTTGAATTAATTTAAGAGGATATGATCAATGATGAAATTATATTTCATGCTAATGATCCACCACTTTTTATCAAAGTATCCATTAATATCACTCTTATCCATAAATTTATATTTGATGAAGGTTTTGAAATTAATGTAACATCTTTATGGCTCATCCATTAACTTGGTTATAGTAAGGATCATTTCAAGCAAACCCATATTACTTGTCATGGTTTTGATAAGATTAATAAAAAACTTCTTATTTGTATTTGGCTTCCATTAACCATTAGAACTAAGACTATTCAAACCAAGTTTATGATCTTGGATCTTCCTTTATCTTATAACATACTCCTTGTTTATACATGGACTCATTGAATGAGGCCCATTTCTTCTTATGGTAGTCAATGTATTAAAATATTACATAATGGAAAATAGTATAAGCATGAAGCTGATCCCAACCCATGGAGCATCCAACCTCCTAATCTTAAATCACAATACCATATTTCTACCATTATTAAGATCAATAATGATACTTTGCCCAAGTTTATCAACATGAATCCTAATTTATAAGTTACTCTTGTGGATTCTAATGATGATGAACCCAATGATTTACAACATACTTGTAATACTACCAAGTTACCTCCCTACATTTTGTAATGGATTCCTCCTTCTCTATTATGTAGGGACCATACTATTCCTCTTATTAATGAGATTACTAATTTTACCTCTCCATATAATTCTCAAGAGCCCTCTTTACCAGAAGATGCCTTCACTTGCAATGATTTTAGAGTGGCCAAATTATTTCAATATATTCTCATAATGTCTCATATATTTAATAATATTAAGATTTCACCATCTAAAAATCCCCTTGATTCTCAAGCATGTACAATTTATCCAATATATGATGATAACTATATCATGGCCCAAGCTCAATCTCAAGACTTGGATGTCTAACAATTTTAGAAAACCTTAGCCCAAATTCATGATTTTAATCAAGATGTTCATACCATTTTTGTAGATAATACCTTAGATCCTGAAGGTCATATGCCTCCTAATAATACCTTAGATCCTAAAGGTGGTAGAGAAAATTATACATTTCAAAACTCCAAAAATATCTATATCTCCTTTACCACCTATTGATCCAATCATTAAATTTGTCCTTCTCCCATAATTGAACCCATTGATATTTCAACCCCTTTTGATCCATCTAATTCTTCTACTCCAAAAATTACACTAGATGCCAGGGCAACTAATGTTTGTTAGATACATTCTAAGTATGATCACCATGGAAATCAAATTATAAATCTTGAAGTAGATGTTGAGTATTATGGTCCTCTTCTTACCTTTTCCAGTGATGAAGCTATCCTTGAGTTACTTTATTCCCAATAACCTCAACTTCCTTGGTAATTTCATAAACATATAAATTCAAAAACTAAAACTCCTTGCTTCAACAACTTTGTGCTAGCATTGATCTTAAAACAAATCTAATTTATGCCTTACCCAATACACCATACCATTTTCAAGACAAAAATTCAATTCTTGTCAAAGAAATCACTAACATTAAATATGGTACTCCATATTTTCCTTGAAAAATTATAGTTTATTGAGAGATTTCACCTACCAAACATGATAATTTTAGCTTATTATTTGATAAGTATCATTAGGCTTTCATTTGGTCTTATGAAGACATGCCTGGTATTGACCCTAGGATTATGGTGCATAACATTCTTACTTATCATGATGCCAAGCCTATACATCAAAAACAAAGAAAATTTCCATCAAAAGTTTCCATTTTATGTTATAAGGAAATCATACATTAATGTTTTATATCTTGTAAGAAATAATTTTCAACCTTTTATCAAACACTGATGCTTTACATTTTGCAAGAACCCATAAAAACTCAATCTCTATAAGTTCATACCCTAAGCTTTGCATTGGGAAAAGGGTGGGTATACCTTTGGTGCTTCATAGGATTGTTGTCCTTTATTGACACATTATTACCAATCCAAACAACTCTTAAGACAATTCCCTAAGTTATTACTCCTCCCTTGCACACTCCTCCAGTATTTTTCCTCTTTTCATCCTCTTTTTCTTACCTTAATTCCCTTTTGGAAAGTTGGCTATACTAGGTCAACTTGGTTGATCATGTACAATCTAATTTTATTTTTCACTTTTTGGTTTTGTTAGCCTTTCGATTGACCTAGCTCAGACTTAGTGAAATGTCCCTGAAAACATATAGGGTTGATGTTTTTGAGAGGATTTAATGCAATATCTACCTATAAATACAAGATCATTTCATCATTATTTAAATATGAAATCAAGATTTATTATTCACTCATGCTTATTTACAATATGTTCTTCCACCATTCTACTTGAGGAGTCTTAGCTTAGGGTTTATACTTATAGAATCTAGTCTTGTGGATAAATATTGGATGCTTTGGCATTTCTTAGTTATCCTTATAAACCAAAAAAACCTCTTAAAAACACCCTTTAGACAAGGGAGAGCATAATTATAGTCTCAAATAATATTACTCTTCATATTCCATGTATTAGGGCCTTACTCATACTTAGCTTAATTGAGATTCTCTTATACATATTATGATTGTTTCTAACCCATCATGTTGTGATACAAGATTTGGTGTGCACTAGATTAGATTTAATTTTTTGTTTATTAGAATAGATTGAACATTAAACCTAGGAATATTTTAGGGTTGTTGTATGATTGTGTTAGACTGTAGGCTTTGGAACCCTTCCTAGCAGGGTGTATTATGAAAATTGATCCCCTAATCAGTTATAGTGGATCCCCATATTGGTCATGCCCCCAATTGAAAAATGTATCCCCAATTAGAATTGTAGGTATTCTCTATCTTCTTTGAGCCATGATTGATTTATAGACATGATACATTTTTGATTGCATACACTCTTCATTCTAGTAGAATGTAACACCTTTCTTCATCAAGTGCATGAATGGATGGAATTTGTTAGATAATTGTGAGATGAAGCATCTAATAGATTGAATTTTTCTCTACAATCTATAGAGCTAATTCAAAGTTGATGGTGGTGGTATCTCTATAATTACAAACTTTGGCTGGGTCAACTTCAATGCCCTTAAAAGAGATAATGAAGCCTAATAATTTTCTAGAAGTAATGCCAAATAAAAATTTATTTAGATTAATTTTAATGTTGCACTTGTGAAGTCTCTCAAATTTTATTTCTAGTAAGGTTGGGCTATTGACACAGGTATTTTATTTACCTAGGATGCCATCAAAATAGTCCTCAATAATGTCATGTACATGTCATGAAAAATCACTATCATGGATCTTTGGTAAGTGGCCTCAAAATTATTAAGTCCAAACAACATCACCTATTAACAAAAAATTCCTTATGGGTGGTTAAAATTATCTTATGTTGGTATTCTAGTGTTATTTTGATTTGATTATAACTTAAAAAGCCATCCATTAGAGAGAGCATTTCATAGCCAACAATTGAGACAACTATCATGCTAATATTAGACAAAGGAAAGTCATCTTTTGGGAAAGATTTATTGATATCTTTAAAAACAATGTAGATTATAATAAATTATATTTTCTTACTCATTGGCACAATGTTTGAAATCCACTTTGAATAGTCGATTGGCTGATGCATTTCACATCTAAGAGTTTTTCCAAATCTTTCTTGACTAGCATAACAATACAAGGGTGCATCTTATGTAATTTATATTTAGTGGGATTAATATCAATATGTAAAATAAGATGGTGTATAACCAAGGTGGGTTTCAAACCTAGAATGCATGAATAGGCCCATGCAAATATGTCAATAAATTCCCTCAAAAGTGATGTAAATACTTCATATTATTCCTCAGTGAGGGATGCACCTAGTTTAATTCAATTTGGGTCCTCTAGAGTCCTAATGTTCACTTCTGAAGTGTCTTCCATAAGAAGTGTATAACCATAGTCTAGAATATTCAACAAGGTATTGAATCTATTATAAATGGAAAAGTCCTCCCTATAAACTAGCTTGTCTAATTCTCCTAAGTAGGAGGAATTAGAATATCCTAATTCTAAGATTGACCATGAAATAAATACCTTGAGGCCTTCTTGAATAATTTGTGCAAAATATTTGTGATCATTGGTACTGATATTTAATCCATAAATATGTTTAGGGCTATAAATTTCCTATTCTTCATAGGAAGAAGGGTGAACATCTCCATCTAATGGAATAAAAAATTGGGTTTCAATAAGAGACTTGCCTTTCTCTGTACATTTTCATTGGTTAGAAAGTGACTCAAAGAAGTTTTCACTTTCACATCTCAATGTTTGATTTTATTTTTGTTTTTGGCTAGGGAAGATCACCCACTATCTAAATTAGGAAACATGATCCAATATAATAGCAAATCCCTTCTTGTGGTCTCCCAAAGGAATGTGAATCCTCAATACTAAAAATTTGTATATGGAATCATCATTTTAAAACTCATATAATGGAATTATTAACTCTTTTTAGTCCCATTCTATTAATTTTAGATGGTAAAGAGTTAAATACAAAGGTTGATAAATAGGGTTAACAATGCCAATGACATTGGGGTTGAATAAATTTATCATGGAAAAGTCATTGTAGATGCTATAACTAGACCCTAAATCATTGTTACTAGTATTTAGTGTTATAATTCAAATAAGGTATGTGGGGTCACTCCCAAGTAGTTTAAATCTGATACCATGGGTTCCCTTATACTTAGTCATTAAGACTGGTTTAATCATGCCTTGTTGATGTAGCCTTATGCCTCTACCTTTGTAGGCTAGGTGATCCATAATTTGATAACATATAAGATACATTTTACTCTAGTAATAGTCATCTAACTCATCAGTGTAGATGAATGAGTCATCTTCTATGAAGGGGTCCTATTCTAGGTCAGAGGCTAGTTTGAAACTAATGGGCTTATTCAACTAAGATTTTTCTTTGGTTTCCCACTCCATAAAAGTAGTTTTGACCTTAGGTATCTCATAATATTTTGGATTTTTATGAAATTTAGAAATATGGAGTGCATAATGGGTAATGTGTTTATTTTATACCTTTGTTAGTTATATATAAGTGGTTAGAAATGTCTAGTGAAGGCATGGTTAAGGTAGAGGATAAGCTATCTAGGTTACTGTAATTAGTTTTTAGGCCTAATTTAATGGATTTTCCTTTTTTAACTCTTTCTCTATCTGATCAAGGAATATGATTCATGCCAAACTAGTAGTTTTAGCTTATATATTCAACCTCAAGGCATTTACAATACTGATATGGTAGAAGATTAGTTAGTATAGTCACTTCCATTCTAGAATGTGAAAAGTTTATACATAGATGCAATGTAGAAGGTATAGCTATAATTTCATGGATCTAGGTTCATCCCAATACTAAATTGTAAGATATTTCTAGGTTTAAAACATGGCATAAAGTATCATAGGTCAATGTCCCAATGACCACTATCAAGATAACAATACCTTGAGAATCATGTTCTTTATTATCATATGCCTTAATAATGATGGTATCTGGATGCAAGTTAGCCACTATATATCCAAGATGCTTGACCAAATTTAGAGACACAATGTTAAGACCCAAACCATTTTCTACAAGGAAAATTTTAACTCTATGGTTTGTTATATTGACCTCAATGTAAAATGGGTTACTATGCGAAGGGCCCATGGATAACATATCACTTTGGTAAAATATAAGATATTGGATAGGGGATAAATGCCTTAGCATGTCTTGGAATTTTACTATAGTGATGTCATTTGGCTTGAGTGATTACTTCAAGTACTAATTTAGGATGTCTTTATGGATGGTAGACGTATGTAACAAATCCATGATGGATATGTGTGCAGGTATCTTCTTCAATTGTTCCATAATATCATAAGTCTTCCTCTCATTTTTATTAGTTGGTTTATTTTTGATAGGTACCAAAGACATATTAGTATTATTTATAGTATTTATATGTGGTCCTTTGATAATGACCCTAGCTTGTCAAGTTATGATTACACATTCTCAATCTAGAACTTGGATTTGGTGGCTAGCTAGTAGGTAATGAGGCTTGGAATGATGATTATTGGATGGTATAGAATCTAATTATAAACATATCCCATAGAAGAATAATTATTATAAATAGGTTGGTGTAATCTCCTAAAAGTGGTATTTGGATGATAAGAGTGTTTCTTAAGACAACCTATTCTTAGCTTAGCCCTAGATCTATCTTAGAGCCTTTATCACACTTTTTTAGCCATTGTGCAAACCACAAATGTCCATAGTTAGCTAAAACACAATCTTAAGACTTCATTCCTAAATCTTGGCCCTTTATGCCCATTAGCCTACCAGCTAGATGTTATTACCACATTAAGGACACTAGAGCCACATGGCGCTAATGTCCCCAACATGGCTCTAGTTTCCCTTACCCTAACTCTCTCGAATGGATATATTTTAAAATTTTAAACCTTCATAAGGTTAGACTAAGCACATTTTATTATCTACATAAGTTATAAAACACTAAAAATAAAATATTCTAAGACCTATATCCAATAGATATAAAATGGATGCAAAAGACCTATTCAAACAAGAAACAAGTTGGGAAAAATCAAGGTTATTAATCCCTATTTGACCTAATCATACATACTACCATTTATATTTGCCTTAAGCCTAGATTTTAAAGATTTATAATCTTAAACACATTCAAGGAATTCAAGACCACTATCATTCTATCATCACTTTCACTTGCACCAACACTTAGGTGGGGAGAACTACATCGGGCTTGATCCCTACTTGAATTATTGGTATGTAGGAAACTCTCTTCATAGTGGGGTGTTGAGGATGTCTAGACTATCCTAATAATGAACAAAAAATTTAAACACATGCCATACTTATAAGGATAACTAGGTTTTAGATCATAAATGAACTATTACATACATAATACATAGTTTCAAACTTCATGTGCATAGGAATAGAACCTAGAAACATAGGTGTAGGTATACCCAAAATTTAGTAACAATTATGCATAAAGGACACTGGTGCCATTTTTAGGACACTAGAAACACATGGTGTTACTTTCCAAGTGTTGAAACTACTATCTAGCTGAGGATCTATGTCATTGATCTTATAGATGACACTTAGACTTGTTTGTAACCTAGTTTTTAACACTCAGATCTTCTACATCAGGTGTTTTATATATAATTATCTATTTATACATATTTATTACTATTTTTATAAAGTTAAAGCAAGCCAAATTCTATAAGATATCAGTGGTTATTTATTGCATATTATTTCACTAATTTATACAACTCAACACTTTAATGAAATATATGATTTACATAGTAAAACCCTAAAAGGTCATTTGGTGAATCTGACTTACTTCAAATATTACTTAAAACCTTAGTTTTCCTTTTCCAAATCTTTTTGCAATCAATTAGGATTACATACTTATATCTTTTTTATTTTTTTGGCATAACCTATCTGATTAAATCAATAACACATTAGGGTTTCATATATTTGAATATAATTGAAATTTTTTCACAAAAACCCTATTTCAAAAAACCCTGACCCTAGAAGCTCTTAGGGTTTATTTCATTCTTATTTTCACTAGATACTTTTAATTTTATATATTTCATATATTATTTTTTAGAATCTCTATTCCAGTTTGTTTACTATATGCCATTTAAAAAATCTATCTCTCTTCCATTAAGAAGAAGTGCTAGATTAGGTGGTCATCCTATAAAGCATATTCATATTCCTACTATCCAAGCCTATAACATGGATAAGGGACCTATCATAACTCTAGATATGCATCCTTCACACCCTAATTATGTCGATTTCTATGATAATTCATCCAAAGATGAATAATAAAATCAAGAATAAGATGATATACACATTGAGAATTAGGACACTCTCCCTCCACTCAACAAAGATGACATGATTATTAATAAAGATGAGATATTATAGGGATTCAAAGATATAATTTGAGATTATCCACTTGATCATGCACAAATCCTATAAGACATATTTGAAATCAAGAATAAAACAAATAATGGTCAATCTTCAACTCCCATAGTTAATAATGTTGTTACACTTAAAGTGTGTCTAACTCAGCTAGCACAACATAAGATTTTAATTCAATGACCTTAAATGATAGATACACCTCTTGTGGCTATTTCCTCCACTCCAGTTGTATAATCCATTATGCATGAGATTCATACTCTATAGGCTAAGGTGTTATATCTTAAGAAGGGAGCCACTAGGACATCACATGCCTTAGATTCTAATATTCTCTTACATACACCTTTATAAAATCACATAGAGGAAACTCCCTTCCCATTTAGTTTCATGGCACCTAAGATGATATTATATGATGGAAAGGGTGACACATTGCATCATGTCATAGATTTTCATGCACCATGTTTAGATTACATGTCCAATGATTGGCTTCTCATGAAGTTGTTTCCATGCAGTTTAAAGTATTATGCCCTACAATGGTTTTATGATTTAGAAAATAAATCTATCATATCATTCAATCCTTTTGTCAACATGTTTTTAACACATTTATCCAGTAATATCAGTAATAAAATATCATATGCCCAAGTGGCATAGTTGAAATAAAAGTCAAATGAGCCTATCATAGATTATTTATTACAATACAAGACTATATTATCCAAACTAACTATCCTTATGATAGACAAATAACTTTAGGACATATTAAACAAAGTATTTTACTATAATTACATGAATCTATCTTGTTTCATAAGTTTCCTATATTCACTTATTTTGTCACATAGTAAAAGGAAGAGAGGTAAAGCTCTTATCAATGGGAAAAATCAAGTATAGTAATGGATTAGAATAAACTATTAATATTTAAAATAATCCTCCATACAAGTTAAGGACCACTAAGAACAATAGTGATCAAAAGTCCATAGTCAACATGGCTTTTGAACCATCTCCTAGATTGGTTTTATCTACTCCTCAATGCTAAATCTTCACCAACCTTATAAAGTCACTACCATAGGTTTTACAGTAGCTCTTGGAATGAAATGTAATAGCACTCCCTCCCATTAAATAGGTTGATGCAACATGATATCTTCTAAAGAACTATGATTATAATGCATTATGTGAGTATCACAAGGCACTAGACCATACAACAAACACATGCATAAGCCTAAAGAATAAAATATAATATTTTATTGAGGATAATAATATTGATGTGGGAACACCTATAGAGGTATTGAAGGCACAAAAAATATAATTTAAAACACTAAAGATATTCTCGAATCCATTTCCAAATCACACAATGAATGGGGTAGGGAGCACATTAGGTGCTCATTACATATATTAGGCACATCCACCACTAGTTTCATATCATACT
Source organism: Torreya grandis (assembly GCA_037957365.1). Classification (NCBI taxonomy): domain Eukaryota; kingdom Viridiplantae; phylum Streptophyta; class Pinopsida; order Cupressales; family Taxaceae; genus Torreya; species Torreya grandis. Next base: position 30,101 of record JARHVA010002904.1, read on the forward strand.
ATTATAGAGGAAAACCCATTACACAAAATTATTGGCATGTACCATACTATAGTCCCATTTAGACCACTCATCACATTCTCAAATCAAGACATTGTCGATCATGATAAAAATTTACATGCACTCTTTATACGAGCATACATAGATCATCATCCTATCTAGAGTGTTATGGTTGATAATAGGTCAAACATTAGAATGTGCACTATGACACTCTTAAAACATTTGGGGCACTCAAAAGAATATATATTACCTATAGATATAGTCATTAGTGGTTTCATTGGTCATGTTTAGAACTCCATCAGGGAGATTGTGCTTCTATTACAAGTTAGACCAGTAGATATAGCCACTCAATTCTTATTAGTACCAAGTGTATGTGCATTTTATAATTTATTAGGTAGTCCATAGTTAAAATAGCTTTTATCCATCAATCTATTGTGCATATATGCCTAAATTACATACATGTAAATCATGTGGTCAAAGTTGAGGGTCTCCCATATGAGTATAATCTACCCATCCCATAGGTAGTTCCAACATAATCCCTAGTTATAGTTTTAACACCATTACCAGATATTTTATAATTATTACTTATAACTTAGAGTATAGTTTTTATCCATACATCATATAGTTTACTAGATCCACTAGTGCAGGTGAGGTATACTCATATAGTATCAAGATGTATGCATACTCTCCCACAGAGACCATTATTAAAGAGACCAATGCATTAGAGATATGCCACATATTATAGAGGACCTTTCTCTAATAAATTTATGTTGAGATCAATATTATTGGGTTTTTAGGGTTCTTAGCATATGATACCTATGTCACTTATAGATTATTCTATCAAATGGGTTCCTAAGACCCATACAGTTCATAGAGCATCAAAATCAATGCCACAAATTCATATCACCATTAAAAAAGTAGTTACAAACATAGATTAATCTACATATCAGGATAGGGGATCACTATTACCATTTCACATATCACACATGATCATAGTTCCATTATTTCACACTAGTCATAGTGATAGTGAGTCTCCCATGAGACTCATTAGTTATTATGGTTCTTAACCCATTGTACATACTTTCTTATCTCTTTCTCCTTGTATGTAGTTTATTTTCATTTTCTTGTACATAGATTATATCCAAAAAATAAAAAAAAAATAAAACATGCCAAAAGATAAAAACATTCAAATATTACTCAGAAAACACAAAATTTATAGATTGTATGCATTGCTATGTTTACATTTCTTCTATTTTCTAGACACTACATATACTATCTATCTTGGTATTATTAGTTTTATCATACATATATGCTTCACTTGTTCTTGTTGAGTGCTTACAAACTACATACAGGACTTAGGTCCACTACATTGATTTAGACATGCCATCATATACCCACTGGGGGAATATACATTGATCCAAGTTTATTTATTTGATACATCCACCCACTTGGGGGCATATCATACACAGTTTCTATTACCAGGTTCTATCCTTACATTCTTTATATTCTAGTTTTCACATTGATATATCTTGATATTGATCATTACTAATCACACTCATATTTTTTTTGAATATCACTAGTTGAGACTCAACATATGTACATCCTATCTCTTATATAGATTCATATTACATTCATGCATGCTTTCATTTCTAGCTTTCCTAGTTTAGACTTGATTGTGTTTTTTATGCTTATTCTATTTGAGGGTATTTGAGTATTCCATTACTCTTTCGCTCTACACCAATTCTATTCTTGTATGCCTTGGAGATGTTCCCATGTCCCTTGTGTGTTCCTTCTTGATTGAGTATGCATATATTTGAACATGTCATTATATGTGGATTTAAGCCAAATTACTTATTGTTTGTGTATGTGCACATTTGAACATATCCTTGTATATCTTCTTTCTCAAATTTAGTGACATGCTAATGTCCCTTGTATTATGTCCCCTTAGCCTAATTTTCTTGTTGTATGTATTTTGTATGTATGATTTATTGTATGCATCATGGCCATGACGCTTGACTTTGTTTGTTACACACATCAGTTTTTGATGCCATGAGGGACCTCATGCATCTACCCTTCCTACTTGGGTTCTGTGATGGACATCACACCCCATCCCCTAGGTAGCTACTCATATTTTATATTATACACATTGATTACATCCATATTGACACCCTTGTGTAATTATAGACACAACATGCATCTTACATTACATACTTGTGATCAGATTTTCCTACATTTTAATGTTATGTTTGCACATTATATTAGATTATCTCATATATGCTCTAGATAACACATTTTTTAGAGATATTTATTTTGAGGATAGTTATTTCACAAGTCAACAACTACCCTCAAAATAAGGTGAATTCATATGGGCTTTTCATAGAGATTAGGCTCCTATATTGCATTCATGAAATATTTTTAACACACAAGCTCAATTTTAGGAAATAAGAAATAGGTAAGACAAAGGAAAAAATAAGGACTCAAAAATAAATTTACTGACCCAAATTTCAAACTAGATAGACATTAGTGCCTAGATTGGGACACTAGTGACACATGGCACTACTATACAAGACATGGCACTACTATCCAATAGCCCTAATTTTAGGGTAGTTTATATTAGCTAGAATAGTACACCAAGTGAAATATACATTGTATATATAAATGACTATAAGTTTGATAGTTATGCTCAAATTTTGCTCATATTCACACTAGTTAATCTTAGCTTCATATAATTTGATCAGATTGGGGGCATTATGTGTGACATGATCATTCTCATATTTAGTCTAGATACTCAGATACACTCATTACAACCTAGTCCAGAATTAGTATACTCAAATATTAGATTGGAGGCATATGCATGAAACATTATTTTCATATGCTCAATTATACATAGGTTGATTAGATGGAATGGAAAAATCCATGTCATTCTCTATGTTATATAAACTAGACATCATATTCCAAGTTGTCACTAGTTTCATGCCTTACTCCATCTATAGTGGTTGGCATTCTCAAGTGGCCCAGAGCCACCTAATGTACCTAAGTGGTCATAGAGCTGATATACATAGTTAGATATACCTAGATAAATATTTCCAAAACTTTATGTAGCTTAATTTTAGATGCATCTAATACACACAAGTGGGAAATGATGGAGTCATAGCCTACTTAAGTTATTGATCCACCCACATGAGAGGGTTAGACACACTTGTAATATAATACAAGTTATTCACATTCATGATACACTAAGAAAGGGTGGGTAATGATGGATTTAAAATTGGATTGAGTTATTAGCCACCCACATATGAGGATTGAACAAGAAATTAGCTCAGTCCATACTATTTAATAATTTGATCACTATGTACACACATAGGTTATCACCAAGTTCATGAATTGGTTCATGTATCCAATGACGTGTATTCATTCCTTTTCTCTTTCTCATATCTTTACTCAATTCTTACTTCTTTACTCAAAATATTTTTTTTGCTTTTGATATCTCTTAAATAAGGACTGATTCATGTTTATTTCATTCGTAGGTCATGCTTTGTATCATGTTTCACATACACAAAACCATCTTCACATTATTAGACTTAGCTATACAGGATTCACTTCCTAGGTAAGTCTAGGTATGCTTATTTTTAATTTATACTATTCATTTTTCTTTGAATTATTTCTAACATAAAGGGGTAGACAAATATAATCACCTAAAAGTGGTATTTTGATTCTAAGAGTGATGTTTGAGATAACCTATTCATAGATTAGCCTTAGAACTATCCTAGAGCCTTTATCACACTTTTCCATCCATTGTGTAAAACATAAATGTCCCTAATTACCTAAAACACAATCCCAAACCTTCATTCCTAGATCCTAACTCTTTATGCCCAACAACCTACTGACTAGACATTATCACCACATTAAGGACACTAGAGCCACATGGCTCTATTGTCCCTAATATGGTGCTAGTGTCGCTTACCCTAACTATCTTGAATGGATATATTTTCAAATGTTAAACCCTCATAAGGCCAACTTAAGCACATTTTATTATCCTCACAAGCTATATCCTAGCTCTTTGTGCCTAACAACCTATCAGATGGACATTGTCACCACATTAAGGATACTAGAGCCACATGGTGCTAGTGTACCCAACATGGTGCTATTGTCCCTTACCCTAACTATCTTGAATGGATATATTTTCAAATGTTAAACCCTAATAAGGTCAGCCTAAGCACATTTTATTAGCCTCATAAGCTATGAAACACTACAAATATAAGACTCTAAGACTTATATCCACTAGATGGAAAATAGATGCAAAATACCTATTCAAATAAGAAACAAGTCGTGAAAATAAAGGTTATAAATCCCTATTCTTCCTTACTTTTACATACTACCATATACAACTACCCTAAGCCCATATTTTAAATATTTCCAATCTCAAGAATACTCAAACCATTTAATACCACTATCATTTTAGCATCAATTTCACTTATACCAATACTTAGGTGGGGAGAACTACATTGAGTTTGATCCATCCTCAAAGTATTGGTATGTAAGAAACTCTCTTCACAATGGGGTATTGAGGATGTCCAACCTATCTTACTAAAAAATCCACATTTTTAGCTCATGCCATACTTATAAGGAGGATTAGAGTTTGCATCATAAATCATGTACTACACACATAATCTAGAGTTTTAGATTTCATGTATGTAGGAATAGAACCTAGAAACATTGGTGAAAGTACACCTAAAATTTAGGAATGGTCTTTTATAGAGGAAATAGTACCATTTTTAGGACACTAGAGCCACATGTCACTACTATCCAAATGTGGCATACTATCCAAGAGAGGATCTAACTCAAGGATCCTATAGATGACACTTAGACCTATCCATAACCCAATTTTCATCACTCAAATCTTCTATGTCAGGTGTTTTCTAGATAAGTCTCTATTTACACATATTTATTATTATTTTTAAAAAGTCAAAGCAAGTCAAATTGTTTAACAAATAAATGGTTATTTATTTCATATTATTTCACTGATTTAGACAACTCAACCCTTTAATCATAAATAGGATTTACATAGTAAACCCCTAAAAGGTTAAAATAGTTGGAAGCATTACTTGATAAATAGGTATTATTTGGCAAAGGTCTAAGTATGTTGGTAGTTTGTCTAGGGTTAAAAGTGATAGTGGAAATAAAACCACCTAAAATGTGTCCTATAATATTTTTATAGTTATATGTAATGGCATGATGGCCTCCTTAGTTGGTTTGTTCATTTTTCCCTTGGTTCCAACCATTCTAGTGTTATGATTGTGGCTGACATTATTACTATTGATTTTGTAGTGGAGTTATTTACCACTATTATTACTATTGTTGGTAATGTTATTGGTTATTATTATTGTTAAGTTGGGGAAATAGATTCTAGTATATACCCAAGTTATGATTGGTCATATGAGCATGAGTTTCTCTTTTTATCTTTCTATTTTCTAACATATTCTCAATCAAATTCCTAAGTTAGATACACCATCTTATGGAATGTCCTCTAACATGATGGTACTAAAAAAATTCATGTTATTTTTACCAATTAGTAAAAGGAATCCATTCAATAAATTCCTTTGATATTGGCCAACTAATCATATTTGATTGAACCAAACTTTGAAACACAAATTCATTAGGCTTACCAAGGTCACTTAATTGTCTAGTAATGGGTAGCCTTCTCCTTAGAGGAGGGGTTTGTAATTGGTTTTGATTCTATGATGGTTGGTTTTTTGGAGGTCTTAGTTGAATATATGGAGGAGTTGATTATTGAGTGGGTGGGGTAGATGGACAACTTGTGTTTACATTGTATAAACATGGCATGATTTAGTAATCCCATTACCAATAACATTCTTATTATGATTGTAGGGTTTATGTCTCTAATTATTGTTGGCTTGATGTGGTGTTAAATATGGTATTTAAATTGGGTTATAATTATGGTTCTAGCCTTGATTCTAGTTTTAGTTTTTCTAGCCTTAATGCTGATTCTAACTCTGATTAGAAGAAGATAGCTTGATTATCCCTTTGTTAACAAGGTCTTTCTCAATCTATATTCCATTCTCTATAACCTCTTTAAATGTGTGAGATCATTACAACTCAATATTATATGATATTTCACTATGTAGGATCCTAATAAATATCATGGCCAACTATTTATCTAGTAAATTATGAGTAAACTAGCTTTCTAGTTTTCTCCAACATTGAAAATATGTAACAAAGCTTTCACTAATATTTTGTTTAGCTTGGAAAAAATACAAAATTATTATATCATGCTCAATATTATATGAATTTTTTTGTATGAACTTATCTAAAAGGTCATGAATTTTAGGTAAATAATTCTTTGTTAATTTTATTAGCTATTCCAAGGATTATCAAGCTAGACTCCTTGAAAAGAGAAGAAGCAAGTATATGTCATTATAGGCCACTGGTTGGCATGCAACAAAGAATTATTTTAGGTGATATTTAGGGTCAACTTTGCCTTTATATTTTTCAAATTTAGGTGGATAATATCCTAACATAAATGGTATTTATAGATACTCCATGTTAAATTGATAAGAGCACATCTCATCCAATTTAAATTTATTTGTTTATTTCCAAATGTATATATCATGAACTGCATCATTCATTTGTTGTAACTCTTGGGCAAGGAAATTAGATGGAGTGGCCTATTATTATTAATATTTCATGATCAAGGGTGTATTACCTTGATCAGGGTAGGCATATTATGGGATGTTGGTTAAATTATAGGGTTATATTTTGGATAAATAATACATTGTTTCTTAAACACATTCTAATTTAGATTGGCTACATAACCCTAGCTATAGAATTATGGTTGCATTAATCTTATTTAGATCTACAAAATGTGTTATATTTTTAGGATTTGGAGGGAACTTGATGCCTACTTATTAAACCCTATTATATATATGGAACACATTATTAAATATATCCATATTATTGGAGTGTTGATAGTTGGATCCTTTTTGTATGTGTGATACATGTTGTGTAAAAATAAACTATTTCTTATCACCTTGTACCTACTATAATAAGGAGCCTTATTGTTGGTTGAACACCTATTATTAGATCGACACTCACTATTGAATAGGCACTTATTATTGGTTAGGCAACTATTATGGGTTTGGTATTTGTTTTTGTTGACCAACTAGCACTTTATAACCAATATAGACATATTATTTGTTAGGAAATGCTTTTTATTGATAAGGTATATTGGTTTGCTCTTATTTTGGTAGAACATTAATTATCACTTGTTGAGGTGTTGTAGTGTTATGCAATTTTTGTAATGGTAAATTAGTCTATTTTAGATTCATTGCCCCATGTTTCACACTCAAAGAAGTAACTAGTTGAGGAATGGATGTTGTTTGTTGATTTTGATAAATAGGTGTACCTATCTTCTATTATTGCATTCCACTTGTAGCATTATTTCTAGGAATATACTATGTATTGATTGATGGTAAAATAGACCCACTTTGGTTTATGTTGGGAATTCACTTATGTGCTATCTAAAAATTTTTAAATGAGGTCTTTAGTTTGAGTAGCAATCTCTTCCATCAAAATAGGGACGTTATACATGTCACCAAATAACATTCTTTTGATAAATGGATCTAATTTTTGGCTTATTTATCTAGAAGAATCCATTTTTTACCCTATTGATAGATATATATAAATAAGTGGAATGTTATAAACAACCCTTGAATTAAGAATGAGCTAGGTTGAGATAGTTTTGGTACATTTTTTGTACCTATTCCATTTGTTCATCCATAGGGACTCTCCATTTTGCAATCATATTTTGGTCTTGCTATGGCATTTTGAATAGAGCTTGATTATAACTAATTGATGCATGTTTGAATGGTTGAATTTTAGGTACATTTATAGGATTTCTAATCAAATTACTTAGACTTTGATGTGGAAACTTTGGTAGAAACATGGCTCCTACTTTGATATCTCTAACAAGAACATGATATCTATTCTCTAACAAATGATGTTTAGATAAGTATGGATCATAGTTTGTTTATGTTGTCATCATAAAATAGTATGGCTCTTGTTAATAGATTTATTTTATGTTAGGCATCATTTGAAAAATTTACTATGCCATTTGCTCTGACTCTTGGCTTGGATAAGGAGGTACAATCACCAAATATTTTGCTAATGGGTCATGCCTCTATTTAATACATGGAATTATATAATATGGATAGGGATATATTTGATAATCTATGTCATAATATGACTCTTGAATAAAAGGTTCAATGGTCATAAAGTTATCATGGTATAAATTATACATAATCCATCTACATGTGTAACAAGGCATGTTCAGATCTATAGATAGGTTTCATGAAAAATAAAGGGTCCAAAGGTAATTAAAAAATGAGGTCTAAAAACTAAGAAACTTTGACTTTGTAAGAGAATTAGAAAGTGTAAAATAAATAGAATGGGAGTATAAAAAAACAAGCTTGAAACCGGTCTAACAAATGATACTAATTTACCCAAAGGCAATTATTTTTAGTAGCAAAAGTAACACAAAATCTTAAAACTCATCTATGGCTAAAGTAATAATTTTCCCAAAGGTGGTTATAATCAATGATTAAAGTATCTAGACAAAGTAGAATAATTGTGAACTAGGGTAAAAAGACAACAAAAATTTTCTCAAAGGTAGTCATAATCATTAGCATGAAAAATAAGGATAGAATTTGAAAATAAAAAAAACTCAAATAAGAAATTGAAAAAAAACTAAATTAAGTCAATTGTCTCAAATTACACTCCATAATTGGTTCACTAAGACCTATATTTAACTCAAAATATTTTTGGAACAGTGAAACTAAGACACTCTAAATTTGGCACAACAAACTTTAAATAAGGCACATGGTGACAACTTGTCTTAAAGGAATCTCAAACAAGGCACAAGAAATTCAACAATCACCAAGTCTAGGCAAGGGGTCTTTTAGATAAAATAGGAAATCAACCCAAGTAACATAATAAAAACACAAAAAGGTAGACAACCTAAACTCAAATTAGATGAGGCTTTGACATGAACCTAATTAGTTTAGGATTTACACTTTGAAAAGTTAAGTTTTAGATTTCGCATAAAAAGATTCAAATGTTCTTAGGAAATAGGGATAGACTAAAATGGGTAGAGTAACCACATTTTTGAAACAAGATGGGTATGAAAATAACTTATAACTTGGTTTCAAAGGCAATAAGGGATTTGGTATGATTTCAGTAGCGTAACAATGATCCTTCAAATAAATGTCATGATAATGGTTTTGAACTCAAAACTCTAAGGCAAATGTTTGAGATGAAATGGGTAGTGTAATGGTGCCCCATTTAAACAGGCTACATGCAAATAGTCTCTGAATAAAAATTTTTCACAAAAAGTGTGACAAAAAATGGACAAAGTAACACCTATTAAGCCAAAGTGGTGTGAAAACAACGTGATGTTTTGGACTTGTTTTTATGCAATAATGCAAACAAATAGTTTTCATCTAAAAACACACATATAAATCAAATAAAATAGAAGTAGCATTAATGGCTCATCCTATACCTAAAACTAAAATAGGTTTGCATATCTTATACCAAAGTTTCCATCAATATACCAATGCTTGTGTAGAATTAAGTGTTAATAAAAAAATTAAATTATAGGTGTGGGTAGAGTTTTTATGCCCACTCTATCTCTTAGGCATTGATACATGGCACTAACTTAGATTGAGGACAACTTGACATTTAGACTAGAAATTCTATAGCAAGTGTGGTTGATTAAAAATATATAAATCTTGAATGCACTGAATGGTCCCAAGTGTGGCTAACAAAAGGGCACAATCAAATCAATTGGGTTCATACCTTATAACTTAATATGAAATGGTATATTCCTTTACATGAAAACTCCAACCATGTACTACTTAGTAAATTTTTATGTTTAACAAGACCTAACCTAGGTTTTCATTAGGATTAGAGAGGCTATCCACTCAACCCCTGGTAATCCCACTATCACGTGCCAAATTTATGTACACCAAAAATAATTGGGGTTGGTATGATGCTAGGAGATGAAAACTTGGGTCAATGTACCCCTGAAAAACTTGTGAAGGAGAAACAAGCTCCTGCCCATAAGCCAAATGCAAAAAAAAAATGAAAGACTTTAGAGGTCATTTTTGGATCACCCAAGTCACTCAGATCTTGAGTAGAGCACATTCAACATTATTTCCAATAAGACCAAATAAATAAGGAAATAAACTAAGCACTTTAGTCACCTAGGTTTCCTAAAAGAGATAGGGGGGATCATACAAGTAATAGTTTCTAATTTTTGATAAATAAAAAAATATAACTAAAAACTTTGAAATTTAGCTAATTAAAAAAAATTAAAGTGAAAAAGCTCTTAAGAGTTGTAACTAAAATGTGTGTTCCTTTTAATAGCACCAAATTGAAGTGTGATTGAAATTTTATATCTTTAGCCTTGTTTTCTCTTGTAAAGACTTTAAAAACTAAAAGATAAATGTGATTAATTGGATTTTAAGCATTAAACAAAAGTGTATGTGAGATTTTAACAATTATTAAGTTTATCTCTTTCCACATTAGGTCCTATAAAATGTTAGGGGGTTTGCTTAACTAGAATCCAAAAATAATGTGAGTAAACAAAAATCCATTTTGAGCTCTCAAGTTTTGGAAAAACATAGAGTGAAGCCATCGTTTAGTAGGCTAAGGTTACTAATTTCTTAAAAACATAGACATAGAGAGAAACTTTGGTGAAGCTATCATTTATTAGGGTGAAGTCATTGGTCAAATCAGGCAAAGCCACCAAAATAAATTGGAAAATAATTAGAGTGTAATTTTACCTAGTGAAACTACCAATTAATAGGGTAAAAATAACCAATTCTATAGATCTAAACCACTATTTAGCAGGTCAAAGCCACCACTGTGAAGCTATTATTTCTACATAAATAAAGATCGTAAATAAGCATGAGACTATAGAATCTACTGTTACATAGGGTGAAGCCATTGATAAATCAACAAATATAATGATGTATATTTCAAGGCTAAACTCTAAAATTGAAGAATTAAATGCATTTATTAGTAAAATTAAGGTTAGCATATCATTCTCCTTTGCCATATGAGATTCATGGTCCCATCAGGTATGTTATTATGTAACTTAGGCATTTAATGATAATATGTAGATTAGTCCCTTGGTAGTCCAAATGAAAAAAATCAAGCATAACAATACACTAAGACTAAACACTCTTACTTAAGAACTATCGAGAGTATAACACAATAAGCAAGATCACAAAATAGAGATAAAGACAATATAAATTACTTAGCTCCTTTGTCAAATTTGATGTTTACTTGTTAGATTATAGATGTGTGTGTTTAGCCTATGATAATTTGAGTCTTATATCAATTCTCTTCCATGGTGGTATTATCTCTCCAATAGTCACTTGTGACTTGGTGTGAATCTTGGAATAAATTGGGCATTATAGCACTAATCTTAAAGGCTTCAAGAAGGTATTCCAATAAAATAAATTTACACACAAAAGCTTCTTAGCAGATGGTGTAGGCACTTGTATTTATATCTCTAAGAACTAACTCTAACCCTAGGGAGGTTAGGTTAAATTTTAACTTGGGTTGATTCTAAATTAACCTAGGTTTAGTCAAGCTAAACTTGGGTTGGGTCAAAGCACTCATGAAATCTTAACACCTTAGATTTAGATATTTGTGAGGAATGATAACTCACTTTAGATATTTTTGAGGTATGAATATTTAAGAAATAATAAATCAATTTATTGTCTCCTTTGACCTTTTGACTTCATATTTGGCTAAAAATTCATTTTTTGGTAAATGAAATTTACTATTTGATTTAGAATTTTTGTTTAGGTAATTTAACTAAAATTTGTAATGTAATTAATCTTGCTTAGTGATTTTTGGATTTTTTAAATCATTTTAAGTATTTTTAATTAATATATTTATAGGTGAAAAGTGTCAAATTACTAGGTCATAATTTGACTAGGATTAAAACCAAACTAACTTATTGGTGCATATAAGGAAGTATGCCAAATAAGCTAACCTCATCATTTTTCTAGGAAATTAAATCCCTTACACAATGAAATTGGGAAATTAAAGTTATTTATAGTCTTAAAATGTGTCATTTGATATAAATTGAACTAAATCCCATTTTAGGCATGAAAGTGGATAAAATTAAGTGTCTACACTTACTCATTTGGGATATACACATGATGATTTACACCCTTCAAACAAAATGGTTAGAGTATTTGATGCCACATTACAAAACATTATTGGTGAGATTTATTTACCTTTATAATTTGGTATACCACATGTGGTTACCAATATCTCATTTATACCATATACATAAATTCCTTTTAGAACCTTTCATAGTGCATGGGTATATTAAATACATTCATACCAACAGGGTAATCTCAAAGAACGTTATTTATAAAACCTAATAAGGTTAATCCTTAATGAAATGGAAACAAATAAATAATACCCTTTTATAGGCAACCCATACTTGAGAGGCATTTTCACCAAAGATATAGTTGATTCCATTGAATCTTCATCTATACCTACATAACATACACAATTACCAAGAGTAACTAAACATGTTCTAATTATGAATACTCCAAAGAAAACACTGAGCACTAAATGATGGGTTTTATGAACCCCTACTCTTTTTATGCTCTCTTCATTACCACAAAGTCCTATTACATATATGTAGGGAATTTTAGATTCTACAGATCTAGATATGACACCTATGCATGTTCCTTGGCAGTACCACTAGTTTCACATATGATATTATAATCTTAGAGATACATATTAAAATCCCTTGGATGGGATCATATGTTAACCTTTTCCTTTAAAATATTAAAAAAATCAAAAATTCTAAAATAATACAAAAACATTCAAATAATTCAAAAATACAAAGATATTCTACATTACCATATTTTACTAGATCCATGACATCTATGTTATCTAATTTATGTTAGTAGATATCATATCACTTAATCTCTATATACACATATGTTTCACATATCTTTGAGTTTGATACAAACATACCCAGGCACATGATGTATGAATTTTTAGATGTTAGACCTTTCCTCTACTCATGTCATATAGTATGTTGGGGTAATATTCTTCTTTGATAATTATTCATATGATTACATACCATTTATGATTATATATACATTATCATGTTTAATATTATAATTTATTACATGTGTTTATATCCATTCTGATATATTTCATAATTTACTTGGTATGCTATGATAATATTTTTGATAACACATAAATGCATGGATTAGTATAATTGTTTTATGTTGGTTTTTTATGATTTATTTATTTATCACTTCCTTGGGTTCTTAATATTTATTACTAGTGTCTTGATTGTGTAACATTTGAATTTGTGTAATTGTATGTTGATTGGACATTTTAACATGTCATACTATGTTGATTGAACATTTAAATATGCCATTAATTTTGATTTTGTAACATTTGAACATGCCCCTTATATGAGATATCCTTGGATAATTTATTTACATCAATTTGAGTGTTATTGTATGTGTTCTTTATTTCTTTCTAAGATTGTATTTTTAAACTCTATACATTTCCATTATCTATATTATGCATTTTAAGGCTTGACGTGATCACATACTATGAGCCTAATTGATATATCTACATAGACATGTTATCCATATATGATACATGATTCATACATAGGTTATATAATTAAATTATCCTTTTGAGGTAAGTTACCTATTTTTTCCTAACTCCCTCACCTCAAAGTGGGGGATATCAAAGGGGGTATGTCATATAAGCATGACCTCCACTTTTTTCATAGTTTTTAGATTACAGTGGGGCCATGTCACAAAGGAATGTCCTCTACACTTATACATTTTCACAATTTATAGATTTTAGTGGGGTCATGTCATAATAATATTACCTCCACACTTTCATAATCTCTATTTCACTTTCATGATTGAGATATACACTTGGGTTATAATCCTATACATTTATTGATTTTACATAGATTTGTAATAAATTTTTTCAGATGTATGACACATATACTCCATCTAAGACATATTAGAGGTGCATATACTAGCTATTTGAAAAAAAAATCAACATTTTCCAATTATACTATTCACCAAGATGCACCAATTACACCATGATATACTGTTATTGATCCTTTTCTACAACAACTTTTAGTTAATTTTATGGGTTTAAGTGATTAAATAATTCAACCTCACCATATTTATAGATTAAATTGATTAAATCATCTAATCTCCTAATATTTATAGGATGAGGTGATTAAATAACTTGTCCTTAGTAAATTATATATATTCACACTTGAGTTGTGCGATTGAGGTATAATGATCTCAATGGCTATGCCAAACTCATCTTTACACCAAATTAGGGGCATAATACCTTACAATCTCCATCCTCATATCTCTAAACTTAAAATATGAACCTTTTATAGCTTAAATGCTTCATAAGGAAGTCTCTTTACCAAGTCAAAACATCAATAGACAACATGGTTGCATCAACACATAGGTATACTCCTTTCTTGCTCTATTTATTTTCAAGCATTTCTAATTTTCAAATTTTAGATTATATACATTGATTTATATTGTAACATGCTCTTGGTTATAGGTCATATAGTATAAAAGTAATTTACATGGGTTTAATCAAGTGTACGGTGTGTTATATACACTAACATATGCATTTATTTATTGTAAACTAGTAATTTCATCTTTACACATTACTAGACTAAAGTGAGGACACATACATACTAAAATTAAATATTTATAACATCTTAGTCTTATACATTTGACAAACATCAATTAGGGATTTACCCTTCAATTATAGACCTTCTTATAATCAAAAGGCTCACATTATCCATCTTGTTATGCCTAAAATCTTATCTCTTACTCTGGTTCATATAATTTTTACTACCCAAGTCTCCTATACTACACAAAAAGATTAAACCTTGATAAGCATCCTTCACTATCAATTTCAAATCAATTCCTATTTTCTAGCCCTCTAGACACTACCAGCTATAGAAGGACACTACCATCTATAGTAGTGTCTGGATCCTTATCTAGTTTCCAATAGCCAAAATTCATCCAAATTAAAAAATGATCAAAACCTATGGGTTGATCTAATTATCTTATTGAACCCTAACACAAGATATTTTCAAAAGGTGTGGTATAAACATAATTCTAAGCGTTCTCATTAGTCATCTATTAAATACTAAATAAACACCTATAAAATCTTAATCAATCAACTACATAGGCACTCTACTCTTCCCTATTTTCCTATCAACTATAGGAGAAGTCATACCATTGTTCTAAAGCATTTAAAAGATATCCCATGAGTGATATTTGTCAAATTACAAGATAGATCATTACATGCATATACACATAATATATTTCACCCTTGTGCACATAATTTTACATAGAGTGGATAATTATGTAAGTTTGAATCCCTTAGAATATTGTCTATGGAGGCATTTCCCATTGATACAGGGGTCTTTGGGGAAGCTTGACACCATGAACACACTAACCCTTTTTTTAGCAAACTCATTCCAAGGGTGAAGAAGTGTGAAGATATAGGGTTTGATCAATAAAAAAAGAGTGACAAATTGTATCTTAAATCTGAACACACTACATAAAGGTGACAAAAAACATAAAATAATGAAGTTTGACACATCCATATCCAGTCATTATTCTATACTAGACACCTACATCAAAGTTACATAGTAACATCAATGCTAGTGTCCATATCTGATGGTAGTGTCTGTGGCCACATAAGTATAATTTTTGGAATCTCACAAATGATCCAAAACACTAACCTTACATACTTTTCACTTGTTTTTATTCCAAAACTACCTACATGTAGTAAATGGGCTAAGTATCATTATTATTTATTTAATTCAATATATTTCAATAACTATACTTTACTATTTTTAACAATCTCAGTTGTATAAATTTAAAATATTATTTATTTGAGTTTTTAATCAATTGGTCTATTATATATTAGTTTATCACCCTTATGTTATAAATAATTATATATTTATTAAACATATCCCACATATCTAAATTTAGGGTTAAATAATAAATTAAATGAAGTGCATCAAAAAAACTTCTATACTTGGAGGTTCACCTTATATGATTGTTTCATTAACATTTCAATTGAATCATTTCATTTGAATTTGACTAACTATCATCTGGTGTTGGCAATTTTAACTTCACATAACCTAATACATTGTAAGAGGATGTCAATATCCATGTGAATAAGGTCATATAATTTTTGTTTAACTATGTTCTTTCAATCAAACTTTGGGACATATTAAATCTAAGTTTATTTTAAGTGTTTTAAAACTAATATGTTTTTATGCTTTAGTTCTAAGATTAAAAAGGTATATACACATTTTTAGGAATATTTTACCAAATAAAAAAATATTAATTTTTATATTATTTAAAATATTAAAATAAGCCATTTGTGGGAACCATATTTATTTTAAAATAAATCAAAATTTGTATACCAAAATAAATTATGTAAACACATTATTAGGTATACATGATGCCTCTGGTTCATGTTTATGATTAATGTCAAAATGCTTGAACTACTACATATAACATATAAAATAGATTTAAAAACAACATTGGTGATAAATAAAGATAAAAAAATCATTTTTTCCATTTTCTCCATCAACCATTGGTCTCTATTGCTAGATATAAATCCTAAAAGAAATAAATTCTATGTATATGTAGAAGTTACGCTCATGTACAAGGCTTTATTGATAATCATGTGTCATTGGTGGAATTAATCCTTTTCAAATACCACTTAAGTACCATGTATCATTTTGATCTCAATATTTTTTAACTTCTCTTTCATATACTATTGGGTTTATCGAAAGGATGAGCTTCTTCCACATACCGATGGGTATATAAGAAGGGAAAGCATATCAAGAGGTTTGGTATATCAATTTTGTGGTATATATAAAATAATTATTTTTAAGAGATAAGGAACTAATCCATTTCCCTTCATATTTAAATACATTCAATTAAAATAATTTTTTGTCTCGTCTAAAATCTGGTCCCTTAAGACACTTATGAGATTAAATGTTTAGGGTGGATTTTAGGGACAATAAGGGACTTTCATCCTCCATTTTAAGATTGAATAAAGTTCAATATAAGGTAAAACTACATATATTAGGCTCAATGATATAGCCTTATTGAAAGGAGTCTCTAAGAGATGCAATTTTACCACTGGGGGTCTAATACCATCTTGATATAGTAATTCTAACTCTTAACTTGTTCTAAAAATTCCAATCATGATCACTACTAGGATTCACCTTACTTAATTCTAAATAAAGGGGATGAACTTGTTTAGATTCATAAAACAAACATAAATTAAGGGATTAGGGTAGAGAAAAAAAAGATGTTCCTAGTCTTAAAAATATATTAATGCTTCCATAATTGATTTATGCACCCAACCATAGTTACACCAATATGTGTCGAGTTTCACCAGGAGCTCAAGCTCATCATCACACGAGACAAGTTTATAAGTGAAAAAAAGGGGAATTCTTAATTCATGGTTTGTTTACTAAGTGTAAACATATAGAATAACTTGTAATAGATGACACATAGGGTCCTCAAATATAATTTGTATATTTAAGTACACATATCACAAGTATTGCAAAGAAAATGAGAAGAATTTATAAATGAGATAGAAAAAAATCACATTATACCTAAAACATTTATTCTTAGTAATGAATCACATGATCAATTATTTTTCACCAAAATTCATTTAAGATATAAGAACAATGGACCACATTTAAAGATAAATAAACTAGCTTGAAAGAAAGCATGAAGTTTGCATTAATTTAAATGTAGTTACTTTACATAAAAAATGTCGACCATTAAAATGAAAACCAATCTACAATAAATAGATAAGGATGGGGCTCATCCTAAAGTATAATGAGATTTCCATCATTGTCCATAATAATCACAAATATTTATTAAAACTACAATGATTCAAAAAAAGGGGAATATTTCCCACTCTACAAAATATGCTCTAGGCCCACTAATAGCTGATGTCATAAGAAGTTGAAGAAGAACCACCTCCAAGTTCCTTAGGTTGAACCTTCTCATATTCCAATATGACCACCACTAAGTAAAATTATCTATCTAACTTATCCAAGTTTATGTGGGGATCCTAAAATATCATCTCAGATTAGGCAAATAGTTATTGGTGCACTTAGATTACAACCTCAAGGGAAATTTTCACCTTAAACACCTAGATAATGCTTTTCATGGATTGCATCTAAAGATCCATAATCACCTTGGCTCTAGACTTATTAACCTTTTCCACCTTTATCCTCATGACTTGGTAAAAATGACCTAGGTGAACCTTAAACTCCCTTTTGTCTAGTAAGGTGCCATAAACATGGAATATCACTATGGTGTTGACTTATTTGAAGTAAGTTAACATACATTATTTTGTATCTTATAGAGGTTCCATGATCATCTACACCAGTTCTAACCATTCTTCAATTTAGGTTCTCATACTCCTTACATAAATTTGATATAGGCTCAAGTTTGAATTAGGAATGAACTTAAGCTCTAGGAGCATGACCTTGTGAAGGACTACCAAGAGCCTTCAACATTTTTTCTATGTGAGAGGTCTTATATAAGTATTCATGCACCTATTAAGGTGATACTTGATCATGGTTAGAGTTTTTATCACTTCCCCAAGAGTTATTAAGAGTTGCATAAGGGCCTCTTTAACCTAACCAATCAATTCTTAAGGAAATGTGTTTTTCACCTGTGCCTCAAGCACTCATACCTACTCTTCTTGTCATCCATAAGATTATTATACATGCCATGAGTTTAAAAAATCATATATATTGGATCCTCAAACACATTTTCACTAGTCATCATCACTTTAGTGAAGGAGAAGAGGTATTGCTTAGTTTGCCACACCACTAGGTCACTCTCTTGAGTGAATATTTGTTTTAGGATCCTCTTCATATTCGTATATTCCATATTGAATTCTAATTAAACATAAATATCACCCTAAAATATCTTATTGATTTCATGTGACAATATGGAAATCCCTAATTTAGAAGGGGGTGAATGTGGGGTGATAGAGATAGAAGTGGAAGGTGGAGGCATGGAAGGAGGAAGAATGGATGAAGTGGAGGGAAGGAAGGAAGAGAGTAATGGAAAAAGTGGATGCATGGGGGTGAAAGGGGAAAGGAAAAATGGGGAATATTGTGGGAAAATTTGGGCATGCCACTAGCTTTGGGTCAAATTAACCTATGGGATCATGGTGCATGGGAGAGGAGTATGCAAAAGGAACAAGGAGATTAGCTAGTTAAAATTAAACCCTTGGGTGCCTAGAATGATATAAAAGTTAGGACTTGGAGGAATAAAAGGAGACACTATACATTAAGTAGAGGGTCAAGAGGGAGTTACTTTTGGCTTCTTTTTGGTCCTCTTACCTAGATCAGCCTATGATGTTGTAGTTATCTTAAATGTCACTTAAGTGTAATGAGCATTACTTGAGACCACACATCCATAGCTTATCCCTAAACCTATCTTATGACCTATATATACACTTATCCAACTTTTTTTTGGGCCTTATTCATCCCTATAACTCTAAAAATTAGTTTTAGACCCTCCCTTAAGCATCCATACCCCTAATGCCTCAGGTTATGCCACCTAGACATTAGTGTCATACATTGGACACTATTGCCCCATTATAGTGCTCCCATTTAGTGCCATTTTCCTTCTATATTTTTATCCCCACTAGATATGTTTTTAATTACAAAGACACCTAGGGTTGGCCTACACCTATTTCAAACCCTACACAAGCACTAGATCAGTATATATCATATATAATCAAGGTAACACATATCATGTAGAGATTTTTATTTTGAGGATAATTGACAATTATTACACAGGTTCAACAACTCCCATCAAAAGAGGGGGGATTAATATAGGTTTTTCATATATATCAATCCATCTAAATTGACTCATAGTATAGTTTTCAACATGTAGACACAAAATATAGTGCTCATAATTAGGGAAACATAGTGGGAAATAGTCAGACAAAGATCAGAGTTAGTTCAGAAGAAAAACTACATAATTGGACACTAAAATTGAAATAGGACATTAGCATTACAGTGATACTATCCTAGGTATGATAATAATATCTAGTATCCCCAAAAATAGGAAAATATATATTTTCCAAAAAATTATAGCATGTACAATCCAGGTTTGCACATATTTAGTTACAAATTATTAGTTTTTGCTCAATTTTACATAAAATCACACTATTATGCTCAGATTGGGGCCTCATGAACATCATGATCACTTCCATTTTAGTTTTAGATACTCATATATACATTATTAAAACTCAATCTAGAATCCATATGCTTAGATATTAGATTTGGGGGTATGTTTGTGGCACATTATTTTTATATGCCCACTTTTGCACTAGTTGCTCAGATGGAATGGAAAAATCCATGTCATTATATACTTTATTAATCTATACACAATTTACACTATTTTTTATTAGATTTTATTCCTTACTCCATCTGTAGTGGTTGGCATTACCAATTAGTCACTAAGCTATATACTCACATGCATGAGAGGCCCTTGAGCTATTTTCATTCTACACTTTTTGAGTGGCTATAGAGCCATTATATAAAGTTTCAATTATAGTCATACAAATTTAGTTACATTGTAAAAATTTAGTTATATATGCATCTACTACACATGGGTATTAAATAATGGATTCATAGTCTACTTGATTTTTTGAGCAACCTACATAAGAGGGTTTGATAAGCCATCAGTCCAATCCAAGCTATTCATAAGTTATGATCCACATAAAAGGGGTGGGAAATGATGGAGTCAAATCCATCTTAAGTTATTGAGCCATCGATATATGGGGATTAAGTAATCCATTCATATTAGTCCAGATTATTCATCAATTAATCACTATCTACACACACAAGATGTCACCATATTTATGCAACAATTCATGTAGTCACTAAGGTGTATTCATTATTTTCCTCTATATTATTTGTTTAATTTGTTTTGTCTTTGATTTTTATATCTCTTAAGTAAGGATTGATCTATGCATATTTCACTCCAAGACACATAATAGAGCATGCTTCACATACTTAGATCTAAATTCAAGAGCTTTGCCTCTTAGGTAAGTCTAGTTATGTTTATTTTCCTTTATCCTAGTCATTTTTATTTAATACATTTTTAGAATAAATGGGGGTAAAATTTATTCATCTAAAATGTCACTTGAGTGTAATGAGCATTAATTTAGACCACACATCCCTAGCTTAGCCCTAGACCTATATAGACACTTATCTAGCTTTCATGTGGGCCTTAAGCATCCATAAAAATCTCAAAATCAGTCTTAGACCCTCCCTTGGGCATTGAGGACCCTAGTGCCTTAGTTTCTACCACCTATACATTAGCTCCATACTTTGGACACTAGTGCCCCATTAAAGTGTCCTGGTTTAGGGCTATTTTCCTTCTCCCTCTTTTTATCCCCAATAGATATATTTTTAATTCCAAATACATTGCTACACATCTTAGGTAATTTTAGGTACATCTATTTTCCTTTATCTTAGTCATTTTTCTTTGTTATATTTATAAAATAAAGGGGGGAAAATGTAGTCATCTAAAATGTCGCTTGAGTTTAATGAGCATTACTTGAGACCACCCATCTATAGCTTAGCCCTAAACCTATATTATGACCTATATAGATACTTATCTAGATTTCATGTGGGCCTTAAGCATCCATAAAATTCTCAAAATCACTCTTGGACCCTCCCTTAGGCATCCAAGCCCCTAATGCCTTAGATTATACCATGCGGACATTACTGCCATACTTTAGACACTAGCACCCTATGCTAGTGTCTTAGTTCAGTTCTATTTTACTTCTCCATAGTTTTATCTCTAATAGATATATTTTCAATTCCAAAGACACCTAAGGTTGGCCTAGACCTATTTCAAACTCTAAAAAAGCACCAAATTAATATATACATGAATTTTAGCCTTTTATTCAATAAATGGAAATCAAATGCAAATACACATAAATAAGCTCAGAAAAAGTTGTGCACAATCAAGGTTATTAATCCACATTCTATCATACTTCTACATATAGTCATCGACAACCATCTTAAACTCAAAATACATAGATTTATAGTCTTAAACCTCACTCAAATCACACAAATCATCATGCATACTAGATTCAATTACACTTGCACTAGCACTTAAGTGGGGAGAACTACATCAAGATTGATCCCTCCTTAGAGTATTGGTATTTAGACAATTATCATCATAACATGGTGTTGAGGATGTTGATCCTAACTAGCTAACATTGTAATTTTTCTACTTGTGCTAATCAAATAACCTAACCAATTGGAGGTGTAGGGTTTGATTTACAAAATCAATAAAAATAATTCATATATAGTGAAACAAGGTTTATATATGCAAGAACAAGCTTATCATATGTAGACATAGCTATTCCCAAAAGTATAGGCTAGTTCTTGCATAGAGGAATTTTATGAAAAAAATGGACATTAGCACCATATTGCTACTATCCAAGGTATAGTGCTAGTATCCAAGATGGTTTATGACACATGGATACTATTTTTTAACACTTATGCCAACCCTGCTACTAATTTTTAGGTTTTATATCCTTCATCTCAATTAGTTTATATCAAGTAATTATTTGTGTTATTCATTGCTATTATTAGAAATATTAGATGTGGTCATTTATTTCACAAATTAGTGGCTATATTTACTAAATATTTTATACCTTTATTTACTATACCTAGGCCCTTTAACAACCTATGCCTTAAAATCCATAACCCTTAAAATTTTAATCAAATGCATTAGTGGAAGGGGTCGAGGTGACAATGGTGTTGGGATCCAACTAGGGAGCCTACATGGTGATTCTAGGTGTTGTTGAAGTGGCTAGAGCTAACTAGTTTATGCACATGGGTACACTCATCAATGGGGGTACCATCAAAGATATTGAAATGGGATCAACAAGAAGTGGATAAAATTGTAAAATGACCAAAAGGTATGCTAAGGGCTAAGAAATAAAAGCTCTTAAAGACATGAGGTTAGCCATAAGGATTCCTACTAATGGACTAGGTTGGGTAGATAGAAATTGTGATGTGAGGATGTTGTACATGGTTGGAACCAAAGGTACTTGAGGGAATTATGGGGGAGTTATAATGTTAAATAGGGGAGGAACCACTTGAATGGGCTATTGAGGGAAAGGTAAACTAGGAGCTAATCCACTGGGTTATTACAAGATGGTGAAATCAGGGGAAGAGATCTCCATGGATGCCTACTTATGGTCACACTTTAGGCTCAACTCTAGGATATTATTAACATTAAACTATAACACATGTGTAACCTAAGGTCAAGCTACTCAAACTCTAGGATGTGGTGGAGTTGGATCAGATACCTTGAGAGGTGTCACTCATGTAAAAGAGGGAAGTAGGACCCCTTAGACAATCCTTCACAAATTTTGAGGTAAATTTATTGAACATCTCTCATGGCCTGAGATGGTGCAAGTGAAGTAGAGCTACTCTAGGAGGGTGATCTAGGTTGAACTCACGTTCCTTTATTTTTCATGGACTTAAGCCTAGGCAACACCTCCTTTTCATCTTCAGGGTTGAGGTGGACCTTGTCCTCATCAATAAGCTCATGGTTATAACTGATATTAAGTTGAGATTGATATTTTTACACATGGGCCTTGACAATGCCATTTGGGTCCTACTATATGTGATTCAATCTACCCAAGGCATAAAAATCCCCACTTACTACCATCTTTTGCAATGGGTATAAACTCTTACATACATGATTATGGATGATGATTGGGAAGGCTAGGTAATCCTTCTACTAGAAGCTAAGGTAGTGGTTGAAAATACACTTAATTAGCTAATATATAATCTCATACTTAAAATATCAATCTAAAACTTGATAGGGCAAGTGAATTTTGGCCTTGTGATTTCATGGCATTCAAATGATGGTGTCATCCCTATATTACTAATAGTCATTGATGGAGGTGAGAGACTACCTAATTTCATAAGAGACTTGAGGCATGGCTACCTCATTTATGGCCATATATACCACTTGGTAGAATGACTCACAAATTTATTCGAGTTTATTCTTATAATGGTTACCATATAGTTTAAATAATATTACATGCACCACTACACCTTTGAGAACCCATAGTGGAAAATTAGAAGGATTAAATATAATAGTTTTATAGACAACACCCATAAGATACCTCATCCTATATAATTTACCTCCAGCTAGATACTTTGATACTGCCTTGAAGAGGTTAAAATTAATCATGTTCCCTAAGTCTAAGACCTATGATCAGCAAAGGCACCAAGAAAAGATTAATGGGTAGACATTCAATTTCCATAAATAGTCAATCAAGCAGGATAATACCAACATGAACCCCTTCTTTGAAGGTAAGGATAGTGTATAAATTGATGTCATCCTTGTTGAAACACTTAACATTAAGGTTTCTCACCCAATCCTTCAAAACTTAATAAATATTATAGGTGTTATCCCACTCATCTACAGTGGGTATTTCATAAGATATTATGAAATACAAGAGATTATATTATTCCTTGAATGAAAATATTAAAATGTTGGAAGTCTTATGTTGAGATCCTATAAAGTACACCACATTATGGGCACCATCCTCTACTCACTTAGAGGTGAGGAGTATATTTATAAATAGGTTAGAATTGTTAAAAACCTCTAGCTTAGCCATAACTTTGTGAAACCCACATTTATCATATGTTCTAAGGGCATATAAAAACTTGGCCTCATCTTCATTGTCATGTAAGTAGACTTGGGTGCAACTTCAATTGCTTTAAATATTTTGTTATAGTTCTTAAAGTGGGTTAAGTTCTTGGGGAATGTAGTGTATATGTATTCAAGATCTACCCTAAGGTTGGAGGATGAAGTGGCAATGGGAAAATGGGTAGGTATTGATATTAGTTAACTTTGATCAAGGAAGACATAGAAGGCACAAAGGGCATAGGAATGATCTAAAAATGAGAAGGAAAACTCTAATAAATTAGGAAAAATAATGGTGAATGAGTTTTCCTTGGGGAACTTATATGGATCCACAAATATATCCTACATTAATGGTATTTATCATCTCATCCAATATGAATTTAAATTTGAGTTGGTGGCACAATCCACTCATTCATTTCCTAATTTGGAATCAACTCTATAATTTTAAATATTCACCACAAACTAGATTTGGTGGTTTGATGAGACATCTTAAATAGTCAAATTAGGGCCCAATTTCCCATTTAGTTAATGAGAGAAGTGGGTAGTCACATGACTATATTTCCCATGTGGCATCCTTATTGGCCTAATATTGTGCCATGTGTTCATCATTAATTGGTCCCATCTGTAATGGATACCACCTAGGAATATATAGGTATTACACTTTTATAGGCTTAATATCCACTTAGTATAGTAGGGAAACACATGGAATATTCTAATTAGATCTTGATTTTGAATTTTCCTCCTCATAACCATCTTAGGATGTTTTTGGCCTTTTTACCATTTTGTATGTAAGTTTCATGTGGCATGGTCTAATAGGTTAGGCTATTTTGGGCTCTAACATTTTTGATAAGACTGAGAGATTGACACTTTTAACACCTAAGCCACATGGAACTTCTCCATTTAGTTAGTCTCTCCTAGGATTTAACATCTCTGATAAGTCTAAGAGACTAAAATTTTAACAATCAGGGCACATGGCACTTCTCCATTCAATTAGAATCTTTTGGGCTCTGACATATTTGATATGATCAAGAGACTGACATTTCTAATAGTTGATCCATGTGGCACTTATCCATTTAGTTAGGATCTCTTAAGATTTGACATATTTTAAAATACTAGGAGACTGATAGTTATGATTTTAAAACCACATGGCACTTATCCATTTAGTTTGGATCTCTCAATCTTTGACATCTATCAAAGGACTAGGAGACTGACACTTGTAGAAAAATAGCCACTTGGAACTTCTACATTTAGCCATGCTCTCCTAGGCTCTGACATCTTTGACAATATTGGGAGACTAAAACTTATAAACCTAAGCCATATGGTGCTTCTTCATTTGGTTATTCTCTCTTATAATAGTTCAAATAAAGTGACTAAGTTAAAATAAATCCACAAAATTAACTAAAATATCATATGTCTGCCACCTAAGTTTTACTAAACCTTGAGTAGGATTCCATACAACTGACACCCTAGGAAAACCAACATAAGTCCAAATATACAAAAAAACATAGATGGAATGATAAAATATTCTAAGTGTGAAAAATCCTTTATCCTTTTAAAACACAAAAAGGACTCAACTATGTTTAAACTCAACAGACTACAAAGAACAACTCTTCATTATAAACATTGTTAAATGTTCAATAGACCAAGGAACAAGATTTTAGGGATTATCCAATGTCTAAGGCTGACTGTAAATGGGTTAAAGTTTTGGGAAGTTTAGGATTGATCATTTTTATATTGGTCCCCTACTTCTTTGAAGAAGGGGATGTGATGGTCAGAAAAATCATGACTTTGTAGGGAAAAAGTTACCCCGATGTTTAGAACCCAAACTACAATCATCTAATATTAAATATAGAGATAGGCAAGCTTCACTCTATCAGATATACTTAGATTAGGAAAAAAACTCAAGTCTATTCCAATAAGTAACATACTAGGATCTAGTTCCTTCCAAGGCTAATCTATACATTAGTGATGGATTCCATTTATTTAATGGATTACTTCAACAAGCTTAGGCATGTATAAGATATTGAAATATTTTTGAGGGGATATGCCTTCTTTCAAAATTTAGTTAAGGGGGGATGGATTGAGATTGATTTGATATGATCTAGTCATCTATATCCCCAACATAAATGATTTTAGTCTTACTTCTAGTCTTGTTCCATTTCTAGTTAGGATGAAAAGCCTATGATGGAGATTTCCAAAATTACCCTTTTTGAGGAAGAAACTTAACACATTTTTTTTTTGAAATTTATACTTTTTTTGATATAATATTTGATGTTTGATCATTGAGGGTTGGATGCCAATATAGACAAGGTTGATGGTATTCTTAATGGTGTTTATAATATTTAGATGACCTTTCACTTATTTAGTGATTTTATAATATCTTTATCCTTTTCTTTTTTAAGTGATTATAATGGACTTGGATAGAGTAGATATTTTATCAATTAGATTTTTTAGTTTTGAATCAATGGATTTTAATTCTCCTAGTGCTTCTTGGAGATCTACCTTTCTTATCATTGTGTTAAATATTGGAGGTTAGCCTTCTGTTTCCAAATCTTGGCACTAGTTTCTATTATTCAGTCACTCTTTGGAGTATTCATCACTTCCTTTGAACTCATTTCTTATTTATAAATTATATCATCCCTTGGGGAATACTAACACTCCAGAGGCAAGGTTAACAAAAGACACACAAAATAAAGAACAAAACACACCATGAAAGTACACACATAATTAATGTAAACACACAACAAAATCAAACTAACCTAAGCCTAACCTAGTATATACATTTCCTCCCTTGTTAAGTTTATTCTGAGATTGTATCTAAAGGGACATCTAAGTAGTGCTTTAGGAATTTTAAATTCATAGGTAGTGAAAAGTCATTTTCTTTGAGGTCTTTGAAGTGGAATGCATTTTTTCTATGTAGTCTTGAGATCTGATATGGGCCAATTCACAATGGGTCAAAATTGAAGTGTTGGCATTTATTTTCATGAGATTTATGCCATAGTAGTACCAAGAAAAAAATATTGAAGGACTTCATTTTCACCCTCTTGTTAAATAATCTTTTGAATGCACCCTAGTCCTTACTAAAATTTTAGAGGACCTATTCTCGAGCATATTATAACAAGATGATATATAATAGCCTCAAGTCTACCTTATTGCTACTTTATATGTATTTATTTATAAATTTATATGTACGTAATATGAGGTTTATTGGGAAGACAAGCTCTAACCCATATACTAGTAAGAATAATGAAATTTGAGGACATATTTGTACTAGGTGCAATCATACCATAGGGTGTATTTTAGCAATGAGTGTCATTCTAAAGGCTTCTTCACAACATATTTATTGATCTCATCAATAAATTTATTATTTTTATATTATACAAAACCATTACATTGAAGGTATTAGTTATATGAGAATATCCATGTAATTCCATGTTTATATGCCCACTCGGTAAACTATATAGACTAGAATGCAGGTCTATTGTCACACACCAATGACATAGGTGTGCCAAATCGGGTGATTATGTTTCCTTAAATAAAATTAATAAATTTTTTGGCATCAATATTTTTTATGGTAGCAAATTTAGTCCACCTTGTGTTGTAATTAGTAACCATGAGCATGAATTTGTGGTCAATAGAAGAGTTTGGATTGACAACTCCTATGAGAACAAACCCACACTAAGAAATAGTTTTCCTTTAATAATAGGATGCAAAGGTATTACATCATGAATATCCTATTTATAAAAGGATTGGGATTGGTTACATGAGCACACATGATCATGCACATATTTGAATATAGTATCCTAATAATATCTTGCTCATAGGATCTTATGTGTCATTGCATTCCTATAGGGATGGCCACTACCAACTTCTTATGGAAACTAGTCATAACATCCTTAGCTTCTTCCTCAAATAAGAATATAAGAAATATGAATTTATAATTATTTATATAAAGTACCACTTTATTGAGCATGTGATGGGTTTATTTTATCCTAAGGTCCCTTTTATGAGTATGGTTTAGCTTGGGGGTAGACTTCTATAGAGAAAGTAGTGGGTGATTAAGGCATACCAATCTTATTGTAATGTCTATAATTATTATAATTGGTGGATGATGATCTAGGGATCAACATTCATGATTAAATGTATAAGACCCTAGCATTAGATAAGATTATTAAGCTTGATTTACATATAATATTCTTATAACTTGGCTATCCACTAACCTTTGTGTTTCCCCAATTCATTCTGCTTGAGCATAAGTTTTATCATTAGGTCCAAGATGATGGCATGTGATTTATTCCTAAGAATATAATGACTTAATTTATTGAACACCTTGACCATGGCATAGGCATGATTTTTAAGTGTGTATTAATTAAGCTCTACATCCTTGAGATTCATGTTTATAAAATCAATTAGGTGTTCTCCTTCATTTGTATTCTAAGTGAGGATAACAACACTAATGTACTCATAATCAAAAGAGTAGAGGTATAAATCATTGGTGTATTATGATATTATCACCTTCATGATGGGATATTTGATGTCTAGGAATGCCTTCTTGGATATAGTGTTCCATTCCACTTTAGCTTCCTATTTCAACATGGCATTCAAAGGTTTAACAATTTCAACAAACCTAGAAATAAACTTGTACATGAAGTTGATTTTCTCAAAGAAAGATTTTAATTCCTTTTACTATTTTGGAGAGGTATCATATAAATAATATCATCACCCTCAAAGTATATTGATATAAATTCCTTCATGATAATGTGACTAAGAATCTTACCTTTAATAACATTAAACACACTTTTCTTTGGATTCAAGGAAATACCATGCTTTCTATATCTCTCAAATATGTTCTATAGGTGGTGAATGTGATCTAACATGTAATTAGAGAACATAATCAAATCATCTGTATATAATAATACACTTCAATACCAAACCTTCAAAGGTGAAACCCATGGTTTTCTAAAAAGTGGTTTTTGCATTAATCAAGCCAAATGGCATCTATTTTTAGTCAAAAGTGCCCCACATCATTGTGAATATAGTCTTGGTTCTGTCTTCTAGGTTAATGATAACTTGGTTATACCTAGATAATTTTTCCAAAAAGGACATCATTTGAGATCCATTCACCATCCAAATCACCTCATCTAAGGAAGGTACAGGGTAATTATCATTATCAAAGGTTCAAATCAGATTTTAGAATTTAGTACCAAGCTAAATCTCTTTATTTTTATTTTGAATAGGTACCAATTTAACTACCCAAGTAGAGTGGAAAATTAGAATAATGACTCCCATTGATAAGACATTATGAACCTATTTATGTATAAGTAGGTCTAAAATTGGGTTCATGAGCCTATAGCTTTGTCGTAAAGGCTTATAGTTTGGTTTAAGGGGGACAATGTGGGTTATTACACTTAGTTCAAATATTTTAAGATCTCCATAGACCTAAGTGATTACACCATGATATCTAAGTAATAACCATCTGAGTTACTCAATATCTTTTAGTATATAGTTGGTACTAATTTTAAAAGTTCATGGTGGTTAGGGGGCCCAAGATTGATAGTTTTGAGCCTCATATCTTGGTACCTTATCTTCCTAGTTGGGTGTTCAAGCTTATCTAGGTCAAAAACTTGATCTAAATAGATCATGCCTTTTAGGACATGGTTTTATTTAAGGTTTAGATGTCATCTTGGTCATAGTCTACATCTCTTATGTCATTTATTTCTTTATCATCAATGATTTAAGCTTAAAACACTCTAGCATTGTTGAGGAATTTTAGAATATGTTGGTCATCCTTGAACCCTTGGAATTTTTTGACATTATCTAGGATAGATTGGTAAGGGAATAACTCGATAAAGAAATATTACAATATTGTGTCATCTAGAGGTACTATATTCTCTAAAAATGTTTCCAATGAATCAACCACTTGGTTTTATTCTTGAGGAATGGGAATAGTGTTAAGGGCAATGAACATTTTTATCAAATCCTATGCCTAGTGTTTGTGCTTCCTAAGATCTAAAAGTTTGAATTAGAATTTTTTATTGACTTGATTTATGACTAGTTCAAAATCTCAAAACACCTTGAGTTCCTTGACTCTATGTTTCTAGGCCAATCACATCCCAAGGATCAATGATTCATACTCTACCAAGTTGTTAGTACATGGGAACTAAAGTCTATAATAAATCAGGTGTTTATTTCCTTGTAGGTCAATCAAAATAATTATTACTCTAGAACCTTGCTTATAATAAGCCCCATTAAAGAATAGGTACCACAAACCTAGCATTATAAGATCATTTTTAGTTTCATGTTTATTTGGTTCAGTGGACAAGGTGTAGATTCCTAGGTCTGAGGATAAAAAATTTACCTTTTAATTTATAACATTGTATTTTATGATCATTATTTCATCTTAGGTTATATATCTACTCTGATTTGATTGTCTACTCCTTTCTAAGGTAGCCACATATGAGAAAAGTTAGTATCCATATACCCATTTGAGGTATTATACCAATCCCTACTAAGAAGCATTTAATAGGCCTCAAGTATTTATATCCCTTGGATGTCTATGAACTATTGGATCCTAGGCTCAGATTCTAGCTACATATTGATGTTTAAAATCTCACCAACTAATTTAACCTCAAATTTATGAAGCTAGACCAACACCTTATTTTATTTGATAGGGACTAACCCTAACTTCTCATAGATTCCCATGGGCATCACATTAGTTTAAGATCATCTGATAACTAAGTAGTTATGCAGGGTTTTCCCAAATAGTCTAATATCTAGAAGGAAGGGATGGACTTAGACTTTATTTTTTTGGATGACCACATTGTTATAGGCAGCCTTTTACTTTTACTAGGTTGGATTCTTTGTAAGTTACTTTAATAAAAATTCTCACTGCTCAGTGATCTAGGCAAGCTCATAAATTTTTATATTGGATTTTATTCTCTTCATGTCCTCTAATATATTATACCCTACCTTATTCTAAACTAGTTGAGTTTTTGTAGGAGCCTTAGTCTCATTAGGTTTTAGAGGTGGTAGTTCATTCCTAGCTATGTGATTATGAGGTGTGGGGCCATTATTTGGAGGAGTAGATGTGGTGAGGACTTATTAATGTGTTTGGTTCCTAAGGGCATACTTGCTCCTTTGGAACTATTAAAATATATAAACCTCACTCATAATCCCTTTTAGCTCATTCTATTATTGATTGGGTAACTCCATAGTTTCTAATACCATCAATATACTTGAGGGTCTAGTATCACTAAGTTGTTTGAGATCACCCCATATTCTTTCATTTCTCTAGAAAATATTGAAGGTATTATAGAAATCTATTCAGTCAATTTCCCCATGTTGGGCTATGTTGTGCACTCAACACTAGTTTAGAAGGGTAATATCATAGATGTTAATTTTAGGTATCTTGTTAAGAAATGGATCTAGTTTATTATTGGGGGGATTATAGGGATAGTTTTGTCTTTGTTAGGAAAAGTTCTTATTGGAGATCTCACCACTAATATTTCCCATTTATTTTTGGAGACCCAAGAAGTCACTACTCAACCTTTGCACAATGTGTTGGATAACATCCAAGTCATTCTTAGTAGACTCCTAGTGTATGATTTGAATATTTATAGTAGTATCTAATGTCATTTGGTGTTGAAAGTGGGGAACTAACTCATTATTTATCAGGTTAAGAAAACCCAGGTGTTAGTTTGGTGTGGTGTGCATTAGTAGAATCCAGTTAGTTATGGGTAGTAGTTGAGATAGAGGAAAGTTATGATTTGCATTAGGAATGAGGTTCAAGGATAACATGTTTAGAAAATCATTAGAAATATTATCTATCATTTGACCTTGGGGGTTGAGTTATTTATCTACCTTTATGGCTTCAGCATTGGCTAAGGATATATCTATTATCAAGGGATCCCATCTCATAAACATGGTCGTATAAGGGTCTAAGGATTTTTTATAAATTTAAATCACTAGTTGAGACTTGGGTTGATAAAACATGGTGACCCAATTATACATGTTTTGTAACTTAACATTGAAATTTATGATGGGCTCATTTGGTTCCCTTTTAATATAGATGAATTATTGGTAAAGGACATTAGGGTCAATAACTTGCTTGAATTGAGTTATAAAAGTATTGTTTAATTATTTCCATACCATGATGGAGTATTTAGGGATATTTAAGAACTAATCATAGGTTACATCCATCAAAGTGAATATGAATAACCTATAGTATACATCTTTGTGTTCCATGTTTAGGAGCCTTAGGGTTGTCTTATATGAATTTATATGTTCATTGATAGTTTGTCCCACACCATGTATGAAATATAGAAGGTATAATTTTGAGATTTTGGGGAGGTTATGGATGACACTAGGAACACTAATAGCTAACCCAACTAACTAGTCCATGGGAGTATCCATTGGAGGTGGTTTATTTAAGATAGACTAAGAGGATGAACTAGGGGAAAAAAATATAGGTTGGATATATTCCCACCAAATAAGGATATCATATGGAATTAAAAGGGAAAAATATAAATCTATAATGATGGGATATAGATTTGGTGATCTACTCAGTAGGCTCTAGATTATTAAAGGATATATTAGTGGGTTAGGGTTTTTGTAAATGATCCCTCCTTACACCAACTACTTTTGTGTGTGTTTGAAATACACATCAATGGATAAATAATAAATGAGGAGTATCAAGATCCACTAAATTTAAATATAATTTCAAGGATAGGACTCTCACTGGTAATTATTCTTTGGCCCTCCTAGCACCCATTATTTTCTGGTCCAAAATCTAGTCCCCTAAGACACTTATAAGATTATTTTTTGGGGTCAATTTTGGGGACAATAAGGGACTTTCATGATTTATTTTTGGATTAAATCAAGTTAAATGTAGGGTATGGCTATAGGTATTAGGATCCATGATATAGTTTACTTGAAATGAGTGTCTAAGAGACATAGTGTTAACACTAAGGATCTAATACCAGCTTGATAAAGTAATTATAACCCATATCTTATTAACCAATTACAATCATGAGAACTACTAGGTTTTAACTTATTTATTTCTAAATAAAGGGTATGTAATTTTTTAGATTCTTAAAACATTGACAAAAGGAGGGAGTAGGCTAGAGCATAAAAGGATGTTCCCAGTAATGAAAATATGCTAATACTTCAAGAACCAAACTATGTACCTAACCATAATTATACCATTATGTCATGTTTCACCAAGAGATTGAATGCATCATCACATGGGGAAAGGTTTTAAGGGAAAACAAAGGGGAATTATTAATTCATATTATTATCACTAAGTTTAAATACATACAAGATCCTATAGCAGATTACACACTAGGTCTTGAATATAATCTATAACTTCAAGTACACATATTTCAAGTAAAATAAAACGAGAAGAATTTATAAATGAGTTATAACAACAAAACATATTATAAATACAAAATTCATTCTTAGTAACAAATCACATGATCAAATATTTATCACCAATATTAATTTAATATCTAATAAAAATGGATGACATTCAAAGAAAAACAAACTAGTCTAAAACAAACCATGAAGTTTGCATTCATTTAAATAGAGTTTTTTTACATAAAAATGTCAACCATTAAAATGGAAAGAAGTCTAATATAAATATATAAGGATGGGTATCATCCCCAAGTAGCATGAGATTCTCATATTTAGCCATGATGGCCACCCAAAGTTGTTATAACTATAATGATTCAAAAAAAGGGGAGATTCCCCACTTTTTGAAAGATGCCTTAAGCCCATTGATAGCTAATGCACTAAGGATTTTAAGCACCTCTTAGTTTCCTATTTTTCACCTTTTCATATACCAACATGAAAATCACTAATTAAAATTCCATATCTATATTTTCCAAGTTTATGGGGGGATCTCAAAAGATCCCCTCAAACTGGGACAATAGTCATTGGTACACTTAGAGAGGGGCCTCAAGTGAAACATTCACCTCTGGAACCTAGTTAATGCTCACCATG
This sequence comes from Torreya grandis, assembly GCA_037957365.1. Lineage (NCBI taxonomy): Eukaryota > Viridiplantae > Streptophyta > Pinopsida > Cupressales > Taxaceae > Torreya > Torreya grandis. Next base: position 64,990 of record JARHVA010002904.1, read on the forward strand.
GATTGGGTTGAGAGATCTTGAATCACCTTGTATCTATCCTTATTATCATTTTCCACCTTTTTCCTCATGACTTTATCAAAATGAATCAAGTAAACCTTGAACTTCCCTATGTCCAGCAAGGTGCCATCTAGATGAAATATCACTATGATGTTGACTTCTTTGAAGTAAGTCATCATACATTATTTTATATCTTATATAGACTCCATGATAATATATGACAATGCTAACCATTTTTAAATTAATTCTCTCATGATCCCAACATACATTTGATATAGGCTTAGGTCAAAATTAGGCATGAGCTTAATCTATATGAACATGCCCTTGTGGAGGATTACCAAGAGCCTTATACATTTGTCATCTATGCAATATATCCTCTCTAATTATGAATTAACCTATTGGAGGTGCTTATTTATTGTGGTTGGTTTTTTGACCACATCTTAAAGATATATTAAGAGTTGCATGAGCACCTCTTTAACCCAACCAATCAATTCTAAAGGAAAGGTGATTTTCACTTGTGCCTTGAGCACCAAACCTATTCCTTCATGTCCTCCATAAGACTATCATACATGTCATGAGCCACATGGAAAATAGAGACTAGATCCTCATCCATAATTTCTTCTTCATTAGACATCCTCACTTTAGTGAAGGAGAAGATGTTTTTCCTAGTCTACCACACCATTGGGTCACCTTATTCAGTGAATATTTATGTGAGTATCCTCTTCATATTCCTAGATTCCCTATCAAATTAACACTAGACATATGGATCACCCTATAAGATCATATCAAGTTCTTATGACATTATGTCAATCCCAAATTTAGAAGGGGGTAAAGGTGGGTTGGTAGAGATAGAAGTGGAAGGTGGAGGAATAATGGATAAAGAGAAGGGAAGGAAGGAAGAGCTCAATGGAGGATGTGGAGGCATGGGGGGAAAATGGTGAAGTAAAAATAAGGAATCCCATGGGAATACTTGGGCATGCCATTGAATGTAAGTCAAATTGACATGTGGGATTATGGTGCCTAGGAAAGGAATATTCAAAAGGAACAAGGATATTGGCTAGTTAAAACCAAACCCTTGGGCACCTAGGATGATAAAAAGGGAGGATTTATAGGAATTAGAGGAGACATTGGAGGTTAAGTATAGGACCAAGAAGGAGTTACCTTTTTCTTCTTCCTAGACCTCTTGCCTAGATAAACCCACACTAAAATAATGGAAGGGGTTAAGGTCATGATGGTGGTGGGAATTGACTATGGAGCCTATAAGGTGACTATTGGTGTCACTTAGGTGGTTAGAGATGACTATATTGTGTACATAAGTACACTTATCATTGTGGGTACCATAAAATCTATTAAAGTGGGAGTACATGGATGTAGTTGAACTTATATAAAGACAAAAAAGGGTTTAGAGGCCCAAGAAATAGAAGCTATTTAAGACCTGGGATGACATGTAAGGATTATTATGGATGGAATGGCTTGGGTGAATATAAATTATGATGTTAGGATATTATACATGGCCTAAGTCAGAGGCACTTGAGGGAATTATGGGGGAGTTATAATGGTAAATAAGGGAGGCACCACTTGAGTGATCCATTAAGAGAAAGGGAAATGATGGGTGTTCCACTACATTATTGAGGGATGGTGTAAGTAGGGAAAGGGATATCCATGGATACCTACTATTTGCACACTTAGTGCTCAACTCAAAGTTATTACTAATGTCAAACTATATCACCTATGTAATCTAAGTTTGAACTACCTAAACTATAGGAGGTGGTGGAGCTATAGTAGATACCAAAGGAGGTGAAACTTATGGAAAAGATGAAGATAGGACCCCTTGGAAAATCCTTCTCAAAATTTGGGGTGTAGTTGTTTAAACATATCCCATGGCCTAAGTTAGCTTAAGTGAAGTAGAGTCACTTTAGGAGGGTGATCTAGGTTAAACCTAATTTCCTTTATTTTTTCATGGCCTTAAACATATCCAATACCTCCTTGTCATCTCCAGGGTTGAGGTTTATCTCATCCTCATCATTGGGCCCATATATGTAATTCATATGGATATTTTCCACATGGGCCTTGATGACACCATGTAGGTCCTAATATCTATGCTCTACTCTACACAAGGCATAAGAATATTTGATTATTGTCATATTATATAATGGGGGTAAACTCTTGTATACATGATTCTATATAATGATTATGAAGGTTAGGTAATCATTATATTGGTTGATAATGTTGTGGTTGAAAAAACCCTCAATTAGTTGATAACTAATCTTATGCTCGCCCAACTAGTTTGGAACTTGATAGGTAAATCAAAGGGGGGGACTTATAATTTCATAACATTTAGATAATTGTGTCATCCATATACTACCAATATTCATTGATGAGGGTGAGAGACTACCTAATTTATTTGGAAAGCCAAGGTATGGCCACCTCATTGGTGGCTATATAGACCATTTGGTAGAATGACTCATCTATTTCCCATATGTGATTATGTTAGTAGTGGCCTTATAGTTTATTGCGAACTACATAAATAACTACACCTCTAAGAACCCAAGTTATAAATGAAAAAGGATTAAATATAATAGTTTCATAGATGGCATCCACAAGATAGCTCATCATATAAAAATTACCTCTAGCTTGAGCCTCTGATACTACCTTGATAATATTGAAATTAATCATGATCCCCAAGTCTGAGACATAATACCCTTTTAGTATTATGCTTAACAAATTAACCCATAAGATATTCACATATAGACATTCAATTTCCCCAAAAAATCGATCAAGTAATATCATACCAACATGAACCCCTTCCTTGAAAGTGTAGATAGTGTATGAATTGATGTCTTCCTTGTTGAGCCACTTAGCATCAGGTTTTCCACCCAATTCTTTAAAATTTCATAAATATGATAGGTGTTATCCCATGCATGTATAGTGGTTGCATCATAAGATACTATGAACTCTTGGAGATTTTAGTATTCCTTAAAACTAACTCCTAAAATGGTAGCAATCCTATACTAGGATCCTATAGAGTACACCACATTATGGGCACTATCTATACTAATTTGGAGGTGAGGAGCATATTTTTAAAGAGGTTAGTATAGGTAAAAACCTATGTCTTGGTTTTGGATTTGTCTAACCCACATTTTTCTTATTCCCTAAGGGAATACATAAACTTGGCCTCATATTCATTGTCACTATAAGTAGACTTAGGCACAGCTTCAATTGTTTTAAATATCTCCTACATTAATGGTCATTAATATCTCATCTAATGTGAATTCAAATTTTATTAGGTGGCATAATCTAACCATTCATTTCCTAATCTATAATAAACTCTTGAATTTCAAATATGCACTACCTACTAGGTTTGGTGATTATGATGAGACATTTTCATTTGTCCAATAGGGTCCCAATTTCCCATTTATTTAATGCAAGGAGTGGGGTAAGCACACAAATATCTTTACCTTATGGTGTCTTGATTATCTTGGGCTTATGACACATATCAATCATTAATTAGTAATATCTATAATAGATGCCACCTATTCATGGTTAGGTATTTCACTTTTACATGCTCAAGATCTACTTGGTATAGTGGGGTAACATGTGGAATCTTCTAATTAGATCTTTGTTCTAACTATACCTATTTGTAACCATATTAGGGTGTTGTGGGTATTTTATACCAATTTGTATGAAAGTTACACATGGCATGGTGTGTGTAATCATATAAAATGTCTAAATTGGTATCTTGAGTGTGGCTTGTAACACCCAATCCATAGGACCTTCTTTCATGCTTTCATGACCCTTATAGACACATTTTTTCTCATTACCAATCATTTGTAGACTTATAAACCCTGATTTTAGCTCAACTAGACTCTATTTCCTAAGCTAATCTTATTCCCCTAAGTCCCAAGCTTGTAGGATAGGAGCACCAAACTTAGAATATATCACTAGACCCTAGAGTGTCCCATTTTTAGTGCCCCTATACAATCACATTTCAAGCCCAAATGACCATTTGCATCCAATTCCTATCCTTCATTATGTTAGCCTAGTGCAAATACATTTAACCCATGACCAATATTTCCCTATAAAAGTCCATCCAAAGGTCATTTACAAGGGAGGTGACAAATCTTATAAAGCAATCAAGAATACAAACAAACCACCAAGGAAAATTTCCCTATTCTCTGCATATAGTCACCCAACACAGCTGTAAACATATTCAAGCCCTCACACCAGTCCCTAACCACCTAAATAACTCTTAATTTGGAATTTTTGCATCCTCATTACACTATTACACAAAGAACATCAAGTGGGAGAACTACATATGGCTTAATCCCCCATTGGAGTATTAGTATGTAGGCAATATGCCCATACAAGGGGTGTGGATACATGTTCAATGCATCTTACACACACTAACCCCCCCTATTTCTCAAATTTTATCAAGAAAAATGAAGGTCTAAGGTTTCAATATTGAATCAGATCTATAAGGAGCTCCATCAATATTCAAGACTTAATATTTCATAGATAGACTCATATAGGGATAACAAACAAAACCTAGAAAACTTAGATCTCTGTGACTAGTTTGGATAGTAGCAGTAGGACCTAGATAATAATGCTAAACCCTAAAGTGTCCAATTTTTGGTACTCTTGTCCTTTTTCCAAATGAAATCTAGATCTAGATTCATGACACTATCCCAGTCTTGCACAACCATTTTTAGCCTCTTTCGTAGCTATCTCAGTCCAATTTTAAGCTAAGTTGTATTTCTCCTTATTTATTGTTATTTTTAGAAAGTTTTAAAAGACACAATAAATTATAAAAATTAGTACTGTAATTATTAAAATATTATTTATTGATTTATTATTCTAGAACCTTAACTAAACTAAGAATAAAACTCCATTATTCCTAAAATAGTTAAATCATTTGGTGAACCTAACTTACTTTATTTGTGCACAAAAACCCTAGAAACTCTAAGGAAAATTCCTTGCTAATTTTTCCAATTTTTTTTTAAAATTTTTCCTCTATATTTAAATTAAAAATTCACATTTAATTTTTAAATTTACCATAGTAAATTTAAAAATAATTTCCTTCAAAACCTAGTTGCCTATACCAAGTCCTGGTATTTTTCTAGTATTTTTCTAATTTTTTTCCTACATATTTAAATAAGAATTTCCATTTATATTTTTAAATTTACCTTAGTAATTTTTAAAAATATTTCATTCAAACCCTAGTTGCCTATACTAGGTCATGGTATTTTTGAAGTATTTTTAATTTTTTTCCTATATCTTTAAATTAAAATTTCACATTTAATTTTTAAAATTTATCTTAGTAATTTTAAAAATTAGTTTCTTTCAAAACCTTAGTTGCATATACTAGGTCTCCTTGCTTTTGAGATATCACCTTACATGTTTGTGAGCTTTGTATCCTTTTTATGCATATTCTAGTTTGCTATTTTTAGGATTTTATATTTCTTTTGTTTAGTACTTTCCTTCCATTACATTTTTATAATTACAACTTATTACAAAAAATTTAATCCATTTTCAGTTTGTTTTCTTATTTTAACAATGGCCCAATATACCAATTTTGATGAGATTGATAAGAGGGAACTTCAAGACCTTTTAACTAAACATCCTAATATGTAAGATGACATGCTTAAAATACTAAAAGAAGAACAACAAAAAGTGAACAATGGCCAATCATCTCAAACCATAGAACCACCAATTTCAAATGACACTATGGGGGTAACTATGTCTCAAAAACCCCCTATAGTATCCCAACCTTCCTATGAGGCACCACTAGTTATGACTAGTACATATTTGTCTTCTTATATGGCTGCCCTTATGCAAGAGATAAAATATCTTCAATCCAAGGTGCTACATCTTGAGCAAAGAGACTCTAGACTAACACAGGCTTTGGATTATTTTTATCTACTTCATACACCATTGACACATCATATTGCTTCTACACCCTTGCCACCAAGTTTTGTTCAACCCAGACTCACTCTATATGATGGCAAGGGTGATTTAGAGACACACTTGAGAGATTTTCATGTAGCATGCTTAAAATATGTGCCAAATGACTGATTATTAAACAAGCCATTTCTATGAAGTCTAAAGGATTATGATTTACAATGGTTCTATAGTCTACCAAATTAGTTAGTGAATGAATTCAATCCTTTAGATGACATGTTACTAGCTCATTTTTGCATTAACATAGGTGACAAGGTTTTTTATGGCCAAGTTGTAAAATAGAAACAAAGGTCAAATGAGCATCTCACAGATAATGTTATTTGATATAAGATTATCTTAGCTAAAATGACTAGCCCTATGATTGATCAAGAATTACAAGATCTCTTCAAACAGAGTCTTTTTCTAGCTTTGCATGAGTCAATAATGTTTAAAAGGTTCTCTTACTTCATTGAGTTATGTCATACACTAAAGGAAAGGGAAGTCAAATTAATTTCAATGGGTAAACTCAAGTACACAAGAATATCAAAAAAAATAAACAAGAGTAACAATAAAGTCCCATAAAATGTAAAGGTTAATAATAGCAAGAGTCAAAATCAGCCTATAGTTAATGTGGATTTAGAGCCCCCTCAATGAGTGGTTTTATTAGCACCTCCTCAGTGATCTTTTACCAATCTACCAGTATCTCTAGCCACAGTCTTACAACATTTATTAGAATGTAATATCATATCTCTCCCTCCTATTTAGGAAGTTGATCTAACAAAGCCTCTTTCATGGGGATATGATCAGAATGCATTTTGAAATTTTCATAGGGCACCATGCCACACAAAAAATAGATGCATTAGTTTGAAAAATAAAATACAAGACTTGATAGATGACAACATTATTGATCTTGGCACTCTAATTGAGCCTCCTCAAGAAAAGCAAGTTTTCTTAGATACTTTCCCACAACATTATAATCAAGAGATAGGGGATACATTAGGTGTTCACCGTGTATGTCATGCACATCCTCTACTAGCTACATACCAGGAACCTTCAATTGAGCTACACCCTTTGAATAATATGATTGGTGTGTATAATTCTAAAGTTATGGCTAGACCTTCCATCTCCTTCTTAGAGTAGGGACAATTGAGGATGATTTAGATTACAATGCAATCTTTATTAGAGAGTACATTAATCATCATCCCATTCATAGTGTTCTCATAATCAATGGATCTAGTGTGAACATGTTCACTATGACATTACTGCAGCATTTGGGATATTCAAATCGGGATATTACCCCAATGGACATGGTTATCAGTAGATTTAGTGAGCACATACAATGTTCATTGGGTGAGATATTACTTCCTCTATAGGTTGGTCCAACACATGTGGCCACACCATTTACTATTATTTCTAATGTAGGATTTTTTGATATGTTGCTTGGCTAACCATAGATTCAAAAACTTTGAGAAGTATCTTCTACAATTCATAGATGAATGAAATTAATTCATGCTAATTAGGTTTTTGTAGTTGGTGGAGTTTCATATGAGTTACCACTCCCCACTTCAGAACCATCTTTTACTTTGTAATCACCAATTTCAACTTCTCCACAAGTTATAGTTCTTCCTCCAGTTTAGATTCAAACATAGTCAAGGCCTTCCTTGCTAGTACAAATAGTTTATACACTTCCATAGAGGCCTCTTTTAGAGTAGCCACATTTTTAGGACTCTAGATAGTTTCCAGCTATAGTGTTCACACCTAGGGTAGTATCATTGAGGTCTTATGCCTCTACACATAGAGCACATGTTTAAAGAGATTTTATTACTACCAGATGGGTCCTTAAGAGCCCTACAATTACATCCACTTTTTAAATTTACAGGGGGACCCCATAGTCAATTTACACTATAGAGATTTTAGAGAATTTATAGAAGACACAACTTTCAGAGCCACAATATTAGCCCTTCCATCATGCTTCATGATCATGCATGATCCCTCTCTTTGATATAAGACACCATGATATGGAGTCTCTTATGAGACTCATTAGTTAGTATCATTTCTTCTCAGCTTACTTATACATAATTTTTTAAAATTAATTGTACATAGCTTCTTTTCAATTACTTGTACATAGTCTTCTTATGATTTATTGTACATAGCTTATATTTCAAAATATAAAAACATTCAAATATATCAAAATACCAAAAACATTAAAATATTTCAAAATCTAAAAACATTCAAATATGTCAAAATACCAAAAACATTCAAATATTTCAAAATCCAAAAACATTCAAATAATTCAAAATACCAAAAACTTTTCAATTATATGCATTATCCATGCTTAAATTTCTATTACCATGCTAGACTTCAATTATATGCATATGTGGCATTTAAACATCTCTTGTATGCTTGATTTCTAGTTTGAATGACATGCACCCATGTCCCTTGTCTTTTTGACCCATTGGCCACTCTTGTATGCTTCTTGCTTTGTGTGCTTATTACTTGTTTGATTCTCACTATTTACAATGCCATTATCCATATCATACATTACATTTGCTTTCTTAGATGCCATGATGGACATGATGCTTAATTTACTCCTTGACAACTAACAAATAATAATTAACCAAACTTTTTAGTTTCAATTTAATACATTTCACATCCTATTACATTATTACACCTATCTAGGCATAACCTTGTTGATCTAACAATCTTGAATATCAAACTATGCTATATCTTGAGACATCTTTTTGATTATAATTATTATATCATGTATTTTGCAACATAACACACTTGTAGGGATCTTTCTTCTGAGGGTAGTCATTGTAAGGTCTTCATTCTTACCCTCAGAAGAGGAGGAAATATATATGGATTTTATCATAGAGATCAGAGCCTCCTACCGATCAAATATCAGTTTTTAGAACACTTAGAACAATAATAAGAGATCAAAATAGGCATAATAGATTAGAAAAATAGTGACAATTATAGAGCAATGATTAGATTAAATAAAGGATAAGAGTATTAGATGTGGATAAGAGCATCGAATAGTAGGGTGTCTTATTTTTGGTGCTCCTATCTAAACAATAAAAAACCTAGATTTTCTAGGAATAAACAAAAATGTAAGTTTAGTTATAGTTTTGTTAACAATAGTATAATTTAGAATCAGTAGTTTTGGTATATATTTTCTTAGAGAATCTAGATATAGGGTGAATCATGCATTTCATGATGACTCTCACTTCCAATTTTAGATTGGGCATTTGGTATAACTTCCAGATCAAAATCCATGTTACAAACACCAGTGATTGGGGGCAATGTGCATGACACATTTGAATTTTTTTCTTTTTGAGTTCAGTATATTACCTAGGTATTCTTACTAGTTACGTGCCTTATTCCATCTATAGGTGGTTGGAATCATTACTAAGTGGTTTCCACATAAGCTTAGTTCCTAGTTTTGGAGTGGCTTTCATAAAATCCTAATCTCTACCCTTTAGAATGACCAAGATTGGCTTAGTTTCCATTACACATTTGGCTATCCGTGCCATATTATCAAATTATAGAGCATTCATGGGTTTTAAGATCTATCTTATAAGACACATATTCATACTAGTATTAGTTCATAGCTTCACTTAGTGGGTAATGATGGAGATAAAGGACTAGTTAGCCTTTGTATTTTTCAGCCACCTACTCAGAGGGATTGGACACATAGTCCAAACATTGATTAGAAAACATAGGATCACATATATTCATTTAGTGGGTGATGATGGAGCTAAAGGGATAGCCTTTGAATTCTTGAGCCACTCTTGAGGAATTGAGTACTCAACTGTGTTCATGATATTACTTTTGGTACATCACATATCCAACATCATTCAACATCACTCAACAACATAATAGGTTTTGTGTTGGTTTGCATACCCAGTGAGATGTATTTGATCCTTTCTCTTCCTCTCTCTCTTACCTAGATTTTGTACATATTTATTTTAGATATAACATATATAGTAAGAAATGATTTACTCTTTATTTTTCTCTTTAATATTTACACTTCATGATGTTCTATATCTACACACACTCAACATCACACAGCTTCATGGACTTCACCCTTAGAGGTAACTTTAGGTATGATTTTTATTTTTCTTTTATCCTAGTATTTTGCTTTGTTATATCACTAGAATAAACTGGGGGGGTATGTAGTCATATAAAATGTCTAAATTGGTATCTTGAGTGTGGCTTGTGACACCCAATCCATAAGACCTTCTTGCATGCTTTCATGACCTTCTAGACACCTTTTTGCTCATTAATAATCATCCATAGACATTTGAACCCTAATTATAGCTTAGCTAAAATATATTTCCTAGGCTAATCTTATTCCCCCAAGTCCTAAGCCTATAAGATATGAGCATCAAACTTATACTATAGCACTAGACTCTAGGGTGTCCCATTTTTGGCACTCCTATCTAATCACATTTTGATCCTAAATAACCATTTTCATCTGATTACCATCCTTCATCATGTCAGCCCAGCACAAATACATTTAACCTATGACCAAATTTTATTTATAAAAGTCCATCCAAAGGTCATTTAAAAGGGAGGTGAAAAATATTACAAAGCAATAAAGAATACAAACAAACTACTAAGGCAAATTTCCCTATTCTCTGCATACAGTCACTCAACACAACTGCAAACATATTCAAACTATGACATCAATTCCTAACAACCTTAAACATTCTCAATTTGGTATTTTTACATCCTCATTACACTATTTCACAAATCACATCAAATGGGAGAACTACATATGGCTTGATCCCTCTTCAGAGTATTGGTATATAGGTAACGTGCCTATATAAGGGGTGGATACATGTTCAGTGCATCTTACACACACTAACCCCCACTCTTTCTCAAGTTTTATCAATCATAATTAAAGTCTAAGGTTTCAAAATTGAATCAAATCTACAAGGGTCTCCATCAATATTCAACACTTAAGATTTCATAGGTAGACTCATATAGGGATAATGAACAAAACCCAAAAATTTCAAATCTCTATGACTAGTTTGGATAGTAGTGGTAGGACCTGGATAATAACATCAGACCTTGAAGTGTCCTATTTTTGGTTCTCCTATCCTTTCACTAAATTAAATCTAGATCCATATTCATGACACTATTCTAATCTTTCATAGCCAATTTTAGCCTCTGTCTTAGCCATCTTAGTCTAGTTTTAAGCTAAGTTGTATTTCTCCTTATTTCTTATTATTTTTAGAAAGGTTTAAAAGACATAATAAATTATAAAAATAAATACTATAATTATTGAAATATTATATACTTATTAATTATTCCATACCCTTAACTAAATTAAGAATAAAACTCCATTATTCCCAAAACACTTAAATCATTTGGTGAACTTAACTTACTTTGTTTGCATACAAAAACCTTAGAAAACCTAGGAAAAATTAATTGCTAATTTTTATAGTATTTTTCTAATTTTTCCTACATATTTAAATAAAAAATTCACATTTAATTTTTAAATTTACCTTAGTAATTTTAAAAATAATTTCCTTCAAACCCTAGTTGCCTATACTAGGTCCCAATATTTTTCTAGTATTTTTTGATTTTTTCCTACATATTTAAATCAAAATTTCCGTTTAAATTTTTAAATTTACCTTAGTAATTTTAAAAAACAATTTAATTCAAACCCTAGTTGCCTATACTAGGTCCTGTTATGTTTTTAATATTTTCTAATATTTTCCTGCATATTAAAATCAGAATTTCACATTTAATTTTTAAAATTTATCGTTGTAATTTTAAAAATCATTTTCTTTTAAAACCTTAGTTGCATATACTAGGTCCCCTTGCTTTTCAGGTATCATCTTACATGTTTGTGAGCTTCGTATCCTTTTTATGCATATTCTAGTTTGCTATTTTTAGGATTTTACATTTATTTTATTCAATACTTTCCTTCCATTGCATTTTTCTAATTACAAATTATTGCAAAAAATTTAATTCATTTTCAATTTGTTTTCTTACGTTAATAATGGCCCAATATACTAGTTTTGACAAAAATAGTAAGAGGGAACTTCAAGATATTTTAACTAAACTTTCTAATATGCAAGATGACATGCTTAAAATATTACAAGAAGAACAACAAAAAGTGAACAATGGTTAATCTTCTCAAACCACATAACCACCATTTACAAATGACACTATCATAGTCAAACCTTCCTATGAGGCACCACCAATTATGGCTAGTACATTTTTGTCTCTTAATGTGGCTGCCCTTATGCAAGAGATAAAATATCTTCAATCCAAGGTGATACATCTTAAACAAAGTGCCTCTAGACCAACAAAGGCCTTGGAGTCTTTTTCTCTACTTCATACACCATTGACACATCATATTGCTTCTACACCCTTGCCACCAAGTTTTGTTCAACCCAATCTCACTCTATATGATGGAAAGGGTGATCTAGAGACACACTTGAGAGATTTTCATAGAGCATGCTTGGACTATATGCCAAATGATTGGTTATTAACCAATCTATTTCCATGAAGTCTAAAGGATTATGCTTTATAATGGTTCTATAGTCTACTGAATTAGTCGATGAATGCATTCAATATTTTAGTTGACATGTTCCTATCTCATTTTAGTATTAACATAGGTGAAAAGGTTTCTTATGCCCAAGTTACAAAATAAAAAAAAATGTCAAATGAGCATCTCACAGATTATGTGCTTTGATTTAAGACTATCTTGGCTAAAATGACTAGCCCCATGGTTGATCAAGAATTATAGGATCTCTTAAAATAGAGTCTTTTGCTAGCTTTTCATGAGTTAATAATGTTCAAAAGGTTCTCTTCCTTCAATGAGTTATGTTATACACTAAAATAAAGGGAATTCAAATTTATTTCAATGGGCAAACTCAATTACACAAGCATATAAAAAACAACAAAAAAGAGTAACAACAAAGTCCCATACAAAGTAAAGGTTAATAATAGTAAGATTCAAAATCAACCTATAGTTAATGTTGCTTTAGAGCCCCCTCAATGAGTGGTTTTATCAACACCTCCTTGGTGAAATTTTACCAATCTACTAGTATCTCCAACCAAAGTCTTATAACAATTATTGGATTGTAATATCACATCTCTCCCTCCTATTCAAGAAGTTGATCCAACAAAGACTCTTCCACAGGGATATGATTAGAATGAATTTTTTAATTTTCATAGGGTACTAAACCACACAATAAATAGATGCATTAGTTTGAAACATAAGATACATGACTTGATCAATAGAAACATTATTGATCTTAGCACTCTAGTTGAGCCTCTTCAGGCAAAGCAAACATAGGACAAAGCTTTGAAAATTTTCTTATATCCTTTCCCACAACATTATAAATAAGAGATAGGGGATAATAATTTTCTCATAGATAATAGATTTAATGTGAACATGTTCACTATGACATTACTACAACATTTGGGATATTTAGATTAGGATATTACCCTAATAGACATAGTTATCAATAGATTTAGTGGGCACATACAAATTTCATTGGGTGAGATTGTACTTCCTCTATAGGTTAATCCAACACATGTGGCCACACTATTTATTATTATTACTAGTGTAGGAGTTTTCAATATGTTGCTTGGCTGACCATGGATTTAGAAACTTCAAATAATACCTTCTATAGTTCATAGATGTGTGAAATTAATTTACACTAATTAGGTTGTTATAGTTGGTGGAATTCCATATGAGTTACCACTCCCCACTTTAGAGTCATCTTTTACTTTGTAGTCACCAGTTTTAAATTCTACACAAGTTACAATTCTTCTTCTAGTTTAGATTTAGACACAGTCAAGGCTTTCCTCACCATCACAGAGAGTTATACACTTCCATGACGGCCTCTTTTAGAGAAGCCATAGTTTTCAGACTCTAGATAGTTTCCAACTATAGTTTTCATACCCAAGGTAGCATAATTGAGGTCTCATACCTCTACACATAGAGAACATGTTTAGAGAGCTTCTCCTACTACTAGATGGGTCCCTAAGAGCCATATAATTGCATCCACTTCTTAGAGTTATAGGGGAACCCCACAATTAGTTTCCACTATAGAGATTTGAAAGAATTTATAATAGACATATCTTTTAGAGACACAATCTCAACCCTTCCATTGTGCTTCATCATCATGCACGATCCCTCTCCTTGATACAGGACACCATAATAGGGAGTCTCTTATGAGACTCATCGGTTAGTATCATTAATTATTAACGTACATGTACATAATTTTTCAAAATTATTTTTACATAACTTATTTTTAATTACTTGTACATAGTCTTCTTATGATTGATTATACATAGCTTATATTTAAAAATCCAAAAACATTCAAATATGTCAAAATACTAAACACATTCAAATATTTAAAAATACAAAAAAATTCAAATATGTCAAAATACAAAAAACATTAAAATATTTCAAAATCCAAAAACATTCAAATATTTTAAAATCTAAAAACATTCAAATAATTCAAAATAGCAAACACTTTTTTAATTATATGCACTATTCATGCTTTACATTTCTACTACCATGCTAGACTTAAATTTGGTGTTCTATGCTAATGTTTATTGATTTATCTACATTACCATGCTTCACTTTATATTTTTTGAGTGTGTGCAGTGACACCCAGATCCTTGATTGCTTCACTCTACCCATTGTGGGGGCATCCTACTTCTACATTTGAGACATACATTGATATATCTATCCACTAGGGGCATCTTCTACATGACTACACTATCCAAGTTATGTCATTCCTACACCACACACTCTAGTTATTAGGTTGATGTACATTACTTACTAGTTTATATAGATTATTCTATCAACACTCACTAGTATATAACACTTGTGTATTTTTTAGCATCTACTTAGTCTTGTACTCCATGTTTTACATAATTTCACTTATTACTTTGATTAGTTAGATGTGACTGTATTTATAACACAATACATGCCTTATTTTATTGCTTTACATAGCTAGATGTGATTACATTTCTCAATTATTGTTATGTGTTCTTGTGTGTGCCTTAGGACATTTGCCAATGTCCTTTGCTTATACTCTTCTATGTGTTTGTGGTCCCTATGCCAAAAGTGTTGGTTTTCAATTATATGTGTATGTGGCATTTAAACATGCTTTATATGCTTGATTTATAGTTTGAATAATGTACCCATGTCCCTTATCTACTTAACCTCTTGGCCACTCTTGTATGCTTCTTGCTTCTTGCCTTGTGTGCTTGTTCCTTATTTGTTTCTCATTGTTTACTATGTCATGATCCATATCATGCATTATCTTCAAATTATTGGATGCCATGATGGACATCATGCTCCATTCCTATTTGATCACTAAAAAATAACAACTAACCAAACTTTTTAGTTTTAGTTCAATACATTGCATATGATATTACATTATTACACCTATCTAGGCATACCCTTGTTGATCTAATAATCTCCAATATCAAACTATGCTATATCTTGAGACATATTTTTTATTATCATTGCTATATCATGTATTTTTTGGCATAGCACACTTGTGAGGCTCTTTCTTCTGAGGATAATCATTGTAGATTCTTCATTCTTACCCTCAAAAGAGGGGTCAATAAACATGGATTTTGTCATAGAGATCAAAGCCTCCTACCGATAAAAAATTAGTTTTCAAAACACTTAGAATAATAATCAAAGATCAAACTAGGTAGAATAGAATAGAAAAATAGTAAAAATTACAAAACAATGATCAAATTTAGAAAAGGACAAGAGTGTCAGACCTGGATAATTAATTCGAATAGTAGAGTGTCCTATTTTTTTTGCTCCTATAAAAATAATAGAAAACCTAAATTTTCTAGAAATAGGTAGAAAGGTAAGTTCAATTACAATTTTGTTAGCAATAGTACAATTTAAAATCAATAGTTTTAGTATAGTTTTTCTTAGAGAATATAGATATAGGGTGCATCATGTGTGGCATGATGACTCTCACTTCCAATTTTAGATTGGGCAGTTGTTATAACTTCTAGATCATAATCCATGTTATAGACACCAGTGATTAGAGGCAGTGTCCATGACATATTTGACTTATTTTATTTTCAATTTTAGCATATTACCTAGGCATTCTCAATAGTTAAATGCCTTATTCCATATAAAGGTGGTTGGCATCATTCTTGAATGGCTTCCACATAAGCTTAGTTCCTAGTTTTGGAGTGGTTTTCATATAATCCTAATCTCCACCCTTTAGAATGGCCAAGATTGGCCTAGTTTCTAGTATACATTCAGCTAACCACACCATATTATCAGATTATAGAGCATTATTATATGACACACATTCATATTGATATTAGTTTATAGCTTCACTTAGTGGGAAATGATGGAGATAAAGGACTAATTAGCCTTTGTATTCTTTAGCACACACATAATCACATGGCTTCACTTAGTGGGTGATAATGGAGCCAAAGAGTTAGCCTTTGTATTCTTGAGTCACTCTCAAGGAATTGATCACTTAGCTCCATTCAAGATATTACTTTTGGTACAACACATATCCAACATCACTCAATAGCACAATAGGTTTTGTATTGGTCTACATACCTGATGAGGTGTATTCATTCCTTTCTCTTCCTCTCTCTCTTACCTAGATTTTATATGTTCTTATTTTAGATATAATGTATCTAGTAAGAATTGATCTACTCTTTATTTTTCTCTTTCAGATTTACATTTTATGATGTGTTGTCTCTATGCACACTCAACATCACATAACTTCATAGACTTCACCCTTGTAGGTATAGTCATATAAAATGAAAAAATTAATTACTTGAGTATGGCTAAAGACACCTAATTCATAGGTCCTCCTACTTGCTTGTAAAGCCCTTTTAGGCTTTTCTTTCACTAATTCCTAGTCATCTATATCCTTTTAGACTTAACCCTAACAGACCCAGATAGCTCTTTTAGACCCAGATCCATCCCCTAGGTCTCATTCCCTTTGGAAAACAATACCCAACTTGGATAGGAGTGCTAAAACTTAGCATGTCTTATTTCTTGTGTTGTTGTCCAAGTGAAAAATAGGTTTTAATGGTCATTTTATCCTACATCCTTATCTTGACTCATGTCAGCCTAATGTTAATTCATTTAACCCATGATTATTAATTTCCCTATAAAAACCCATTCAAAGTACATTTAGAAGGGTTGACACTCATTTACAAGAGAGAAGAAAGAATACAAGTAAGTACATTCAAACACTTTCCCCTATTCTCTGCATACAACCTTTCTATATTATTTCAAGCTTATTCAAACCCTTACACCAACTCCTAAAAATCTAAAATACACCCAACTTTGCATCTAGTTATTTTTTCATACATAATTTCACCAAGAAATTTAATGGGTGAATTACATTAACTTGATCCCTCCTCAGAATATTGGTATGTAGGTAGTGTGCCCACACATGGGGTGTGAAGTGCGTCTAACATATCTTTTACACACTAACCCATTCTCTCTCTTTCCCAACTTTCCATTTAAATTCAAGCACAAAGAGCTCTTAGAGCTTTGAAGATTAAAATAGATGTACAATGAGCTTCATAAAATTTTAAGATTTGATATTTTATTGATAGGGTAACACAGACCTACTAAACATAACCTAAAAAACTTAGATCACCTAGATAATAGCACTAAAAAAGGAATATAGCACCAAACAACAAGGTGTCCCACTTTTAACACTCCTATTCAATTTAGAAATGAACTCTGGGATTCTATTTTTGATAGTCTCCTAAGCTTGCATAGAAATTTTTAGACCCTGCAACATCCATCTTAGTTAGTTTCTAGCTAAGTTTGATTTTCTCTCTATTATTACTATTTTTAGAAAAGGTAAAAATACAATCTATTTACACAAATTAGTGGTTTAATTATTGTACATTATTTATTGATTTACCCTACTCAAACCTATTTATTTAATTAGGAATAAAAATTTATTATTTTGAAAAATAATAAAACATTTGGTGAACTGAACTTACTTCAAATTTTTGCACAAAAACCCTAAAAACCCTAGGGTAAATTATTTCTAATTTTTTTTCCATAATTTCCTAATTTTTCCTATATTTAAAGATAAAAAATCTACAAATTAATTACAAAATTATCATATAGTTTGTTAAAACCCTAGTTTGCACATATTAGGTCCTTTTTGCATACAAACACATTCTAAACACTAGGAAAAATATATTGCTAATTTTAGAAATATTTTCTAATTTTCCTAAAATTTTCAAGAAAAATTATACAAATTTTCTATAAATTGATATCAAAATTTTAAAATTATCATACTATTTAAAAAAAAATCATTCAAATACCATAGTTGCATCAACTAGCTCCCAGTTATTTTCCACTAATTTTCTAACCATTTTATAAATTCTATATTACATACTTATCTCAAAAATTCAATCTAAATTACAAAAAATCATAGTATTTTTCACTAATATTTTTGAAAAAAACTTTATTTGCATGTACTAGCTCCTATTTTACTTCTTACAGTATCACCTCACATGTTTGGGAGCTCCGTATATTTTTTGTACAAATTTCAATTAGCTATTTTTAGGATTTTACATTTCTTATATTCAATACTTTCCTTTTCTAACACATTTCCTATTAAAACTTATTGAAAAACACTCAAACACATTATAAATTACTTTCCTAATTTTACAATGGCCTAATATACTAGTTTTGATGAAAATGATAAAAAAGAACTTCAATAACTCTTAACAAAACATCTAGATATGAAAGAAGATATTATTATAATTCTACAAGAGGAACAATACAAAGTGAAAAATAGTTAATCTTCTCAAACCAGAGAGCAACCAGTTGAAAATGATACTATGGGGGAAACTATGTCTCAACAACTCCCTATAGTAGCTCAACTTTCTCCTATGCCACCAATTACAACTAGTACATCCCTATCTCTTGATGTGGTAAACCTTGTGCAAAAGATAATATGTCTTCAATCCAAGGTGCTACATCTTGAGAAAAGTAACACTAGACTTATGAAGACTTTGGATTATTTTGCCTTACTACATACACCATTGGCATGTCACATTGCTTCTACACCCTTGCCATAAGGTTTTGTTCAACCAAAGCTTACTCTTTATGATAGCAAGGGTGATCCAGAGACACACTTAAGATATTTTCATGCAAAATGCTTGGAATATGTACCCAATGACTAGATACTTACCAAGATATTTCCATGGAGCCTAAAGGATTATGCTTTACAATTATTTTATAGTCTATTAAATCAATCAGTTCATGCATTCAATCCTTTAGCTGACTTGTTCTTAGTATTCTTAAAAATTAACATTGGTGTTAAGGTTTCATATGCTCAAATTGCTCAATAGAAACAATGACCAAATGAACATCTCATAGATTATGTTCTTCAATATAAGACCATCTTGGCTAAGATGACCAATCCCATGGTAGATCATGAGCTATATGACCTCTTCAAATAGAGTCTTTTACTAACACTTCATGAACCAATTATGTTCAAGTAATTCTCTTCCTTCACTGAATTGTGTCATACACTAAAGGAAAGAGAAGTGAAACTCATTTCAATGGGAAAACTCAAGTATACAAGCATTCCAAACATAATTAATAAGAGTAATTATAAATTCCCACACAAGGTCAAGTTTAATGATTCAAAAGGGTAAAATTAACCTATAGTAAATATAGGTTCAGAGCCTCCTCAACGTATAGTTTTATCAACACCCCCTTAGCATGCATTTACTAATTTACCATTTTCTCTAGCTAGAGTTTTACAAATTTTAGATTGTAATATCATATCTCTCTCTCCTATTTAGGAAGTTGATCCAACCAAACCTCTTCATAAGGGATATGATTAGTAGTCATTTTGTGATTACCATAGAGCACCAGGGCACACTACAAACAAATGCATTAGTTTGAAACATAAGATATAGGACTTGATAGATGATAGCCTACTTGAAATTTGCAATTCAGTTGATCCTCCACAAGTAAAACCAACACAAGATAAAGATTTTAAAATCTTCTCAGATCCATTTCCAAAACATTCAAAATAAGATATAGGGGACACATCAGTGCTTCACCATGCATATCATGCACATCCACCACCAGTTATATACTAGGCACCTTTAGTTAAGTCACATCCTTTAAGTGGTATGATCAGTGTGTATGAGTCCAAAGTTCTACCTAGACCTTTGATATCCTTCTCAAATTAGGAGATTATGGAGGATAATTCTAATTATAATGCACTCTTTATCAGAGCACATATTCATAATCAACCCATTCACAATGTTCTCATCGATAATGTTTCTAGTTTCAACATGTGTACCATTACATTATTACAACATTTAGGTTATTCAGAGTAGTATATCACCCTGATAAATATAGTTATCAATGGATTTAGTAGGCATAGACAAAGTTCATTTGGTGAGATTATCCTTCCTTTATAGACTAGTCCAACACATGTGGCCACATATTTCATTATAATTCTCAATGTAAGAGTTTTTGATATGTTACTTGGTCACCCATGGATTCAAAAAATTTGAGTAGTACCATCTATATTTTATAGATGCATGAAATTCATTCATGCTAATCAGGTTATTAAAGTTGGTGGAGTTTCATATGAGTTACCACTACCCACTTTAGATCCATCTACTTTGCAGTCACCAGTTCCAGCTTCTCCACTAGTTTTAGTTTCCCCACCGATTATAGTTCTTCATCTGGTGTAAATTTAGATACAGTTAACACATCCATTTATAGTATAGAGGGTTCATACACCTCCATATCTTTAGGATTATAGATGGCTTCCAACTATATTTTTCACACCCAGATTAGTTTCATTGAGATCTCATGGGTCTACAATTAAAAAATATGTTTAGAGAGATTCTCCTACTTTTAGATGGGTCCCTAAGAGCCCTACGGTTACATCCACTTCTTAGAGTTATGAGACCTCATAGTTTCTACTTCAAATATTTTAGAGCATCTACAACATATAAAGGTTTCAGAGCCATAATCTCAATATTTTCATCATGCTTTACATTCATGCATGATTTCACTCCTTGATATAAGACACCATGATAAGGAGTCTCACATGAGACTCATCAGCTAGTATCATCCTATCCCATCTTACTTGTACATAATATATTTTTCTTGATTATATATAGCTTATATAAAAATATAAAATTTCAAAATATTAAAACATTCAAATAATTCAAAAACACAAAAAATATTTAGATTGTATGCATCATCCATGTTTTACATTTCTAGTACTATGTTAGACTTACATTTTTTGTTATATGATATTGTTTGTCAATTATATACATTACCATGCTTCACTTAATATTCTTTGAGTATCTATAGTGACTTCTTGTTCCTTGATTGCTTCATTCTACCTATTAAGGGGGCATCCTACTTCTACATTTAAAACACACATTGATATATTTTCCTATTGGGGGCATATTCTACATGACTACACCATCCAAGTTATGTCATTCTTACACCACACACTCTAGTTATCATGATTGGCATACATTACTTATTAGATTACATATATTACCACATTGACACTCACTAATATCTTGAACTGGTATATTTCCTAGCATATACCTAGTCTTTTACTAAATGTGTCTTACATACTTTCACTCTTGTTTTGATTAGTTATATGTGATTGTAAATTTCTAGTTTTTACATGATATCCTTTATTTATTTGCATAGCTAGATGTGATTACATTTCTAGTTCTACTTTTATTTCTTATGTGTGCCTTATGACATTTGCCAATGCCTTTTGCTTTTATTCGTGTGTACCTTTGGACATTTTCTAATGACCCTTGCTTATAATCTTATATTTTCATATGGACCTCATGACAATATTTTCTTGTTTCAAATTGTATGTGTATGTGGCATTTGAATATGCCTTATATGCTTGTTTTCCAATTTGAGTGGCATGTGCCCATGTCCCTTGTTTTCATGGCCCCTTGACCAACCTTGTATGCTTGTTTCTTGATTTATTGTCCTTGTTTTCAATTTCATGATTCATATCATGCATTTATCTTGATTTATTGCATGCTGTGATGGACATCATGCTCCATCCCTCCTTGACAAATAACAACTAAAAACTAATATCTAACATTTCTAGTTTTAGTTCATTATATTACACATGATTTTACATTGTTATATCTATCTAGGCATATCCCTATTGATTTAACAATCTCTCAATATAAACATTGATATATCTAGAGATATCTTGTCAAATATCATTACTATATCATGTATCTATGCATCATAACACACTTGTAGGACTTTTTTCTTCTGAGGGTAGTCATTATAGGTTTAATCATTCCTACCCTCAAAAGATGGGGAAATAAATAGGGGTTTTTTCATAGAGATCAAAGCTCCAATTAGTCAAAATAGAAACATTTAGATCACCTAGTTTAGAATCTAGAGGTCAAATCAATCAAAACAAAATAGAAAAAGAGTGAAAATTCCATATCAATAACTAGTTTCAGCATAAGACAACAGCATTAGAAATGGATAGTAGCACCAAACACAAGGGTGTTTTAATTTTGGTGCTCTTGTTGAGGTAGAAAAACACCTAAGTTTTCCAATAACATGTAAAATTTTTAGCTCAGATATATTTTTTTCACATCTAGATCAGTTAGAATCAACAATTTTAATATAGTTTTTCTAGGGAATCTAGATATATGGGGCCATCATGTGTGACATGATGGCTCTCACTTTTAGTTTCAGATTAAGTAGTTGACATAACTTCTAGATTATAATCCATGTTATATACACCAGTGATTGGGTAAATGTGCATGGCACATTTGTCTTCTATTATTTTTGAATTTAGTTTATTACCTAAACATTCTCAATAGTTGCATGCCTTATTCCATTTATAGGTGGTTGGCATCTTTTTCAAGTTGAAATTTCATACAAGTTTAAATTCCTGAGTACCTAAGTTCCTAAGTTGGATTTCACGTAAGTCTAGTGCATCATTTTTAGATTGGATTTCATACAGGCCTAATCTCTATCTTTCAGAATGGCCAAGAGAGGCCTAGTTTCCAACATACATTTGACTATCCATGCCACATTGTCAAATTTTTAGAACATATATGGGATCCATGAGCCATCTCATATGACATTTATTTTATACTGGTATCACTTCATAGCTTCACTTCATGGGGTAATGATGGATCCAAAAGGCTAGCCTTTATATTCTTGAGCCACATATTCAGAGGGATTAAACACACAATTCAAACATCGATTATCACATGTATGATCATCTAGCTTCACTCAATAGGTGATGATGGAGCCAAAGGTCCATCCTTTATATTCTTGAGCCACTTTCTAAGGAATTGATCAATCAACTCCATTCATGATATAGCTTTGTTACAACATCATCTAGCACAATCCAACATTACTCAACCTTACTTAGGATCACAATAGGTTTTGTATTAGTTCGCATACTTGATAAGGTGTATTCATTCTTTTCTCTTCATTTTTCTACTCAAATTTTATATATTTTGATTTTATATCACATATAATAATAATTGATCTACTCTTTGTTTCATTTTATATATTCACACTTGCACAATGTTCTCTTTATGCACTATCTAGCATACTCAACATCACACAATCTTCATGGGCTTCACCTTTATAGGTAAGTTAAGGTACACTTCCTTTTTTTTCCTTTATTCTAGTATTTCACTTTGCTACATCAATATAATAAAGTGGTGGTGGGGGGGGGAATTTAGTCATATAAAATGCAAAATTTGGTTACTTGAGTATGGCTAAAGACACCTAATCCATAGGTCCTCCTACTTACTTGCACAACTCTTTTAGTATTTTCTTTCATTAATTCATAGTCATATATATCCTTTTACACTTAACCCTAATAGACCTAAGTAGATATTTTAGGCCTAGATACATCCCCCTAGGTCTCATTCCCTCTAGAAAATATCACCCAACTTATATAAGAGTGTTAAGACCTAGGGTGTCCTATTTTTGGTGCTGGTGTCCAAGTGCCAAATAGGTTCTAATGGTCATTTTCTCTTAGATCCTTATCTTAATTCATGTCAGACTAATGCAAATTAGTTTAACCCAAGATTATTAATTTCCATATAAAATTCCATTCAAAGTCCATTTAGAAGGGTTATCACTCATTTACAAGAGATAAGTAAGAATAAAAGCAAGTACATTCAAGCATTTCCCCCTATTCTCTACATATATCCTTCCAATATTATTCCAAGCTTATTTGAACCCTTAGGCCAGCCCCTAGCCATTTAAAATACACCCAATTTCACATCTAATTAAATTTTCATACATAATTGCACCAAGCACTTTAATGGGATAACTACATTAGCTTGATCCCTGCTCAGAATATTGGTATGTAGGTAGTGTGCCCACACACGAGGTGTGAAGTGTGTCCAACATATCCTTTACACACTAACCCCTTCTCTCTCTCTTTCCTAAGTTGCCATTCAATTTCAAGCATAAATATATCTTAGGGATTTTAAGATTAAAATAGATACATAATGAGCTTCAAAGACTTTTGGGCTTTGATGTTTCACTGATAGGGTAACATAGACCTATCGAGTAGAGCCAAGAAAACTTAGATCACCTGGACAACAATGTTAGAAAAGGACTATAGTGGTGAATAATAAGGTGTCACACTTTCAACACTCTTATAAAATCTATAAATGAACTCCAAGATCCTATTTAAGATAATCTCTCAATCCTACACAAAAATTTCCAAACCCTGCAATGTCCATCTTAGTCAATTTCCAACTACGTTTGATTTTCTCTCTATTATTACTATTTTTAGAGAAGGTAAAAATACAATCTATTTACAAAAATTAGTGGCTTAATTATTGTAAATTATTTACTAATTTATCCTATTTAGACCCATTTATTTAATAAGGAATAAAACTCAATTATTCTAGAAAATAATAAAATAGAAGGTAAGTTCATGTACACTTTCTAATTTTCCTTTATCCTAGCATTTTTCTTTGTTGCATCACTAGAATAAAGGGGGATCAAATGTAGTCATATAAAATGTCCAAATTGGTATCTTTAGTGTGGCTTGTGACACCTAATCCATAGGACATTCTTTCATTCTTTTATGATCCTTCTAGACACATTTTTGCTCATTACCAATCATCCATAAACTTCTAAACCCTAATTCTAGCTTAGTCAGACTCTATTTCCTAGGCCAATCCTATTCCCCCAAGTCCTGAGCCTATATGATAAGAGCACTGAACTTGGACTATAGCACTAGACCCTAGGGTGTCCCATTTTCAATATTCCTATCCAATCACATTTCAAGCCCACATGACTATTTTCATTTGATTCCTATCCTTCATCATGTCAACCTAACATAAATACATTTAACCCATGACCAAAAGTTCCCTATAAATTTCCATCCAAGGTTTATTTATAAGGGAGGTGATGAATATTAAAAAATAAATAAGAATATAAACAAACCACTAAGTTAAATTTCCCTATTCTCTATATATAATCACCCAACACAATTGTAAACATATTCAAACTCTCACACCAATCCCTAGCCACTTCAAGAACTCTTAATTTGGCATTTTTGTATCCTCATTACACTATTACATAAAGCACATCAAGTGGGAGAAATACATATGGATTAATCCCTCTTCAAAGTATTGGTATGTAGGTAGTGTGCCTATAGAAGGGGTGTGGATACATGTTAAATACATCTTACACACACTAAACACCCATCTTTCTCAAGTTTTATCAAGCACAATGAAGGTCTAGGGTTTAAATATTGAATCATATCTAAAAGGATCTCTATCTAAATTCATCACTTAAGATTTCATAAGTAGACTCATACAGGGACAATGAATAAAACCCAAAAAACTCAAATCTCTATGACTAATTTGGATGGTAATGGTAGGACCTAGACAATAGTGTCAAACCCCAAAGTGTCCTATTTTTATCACTCTTATCCTTTCATTGAATGAAATCTAGATCCAAATTCATGACACTATTCTAGTCTTACATAGCTAATTTTGGCCACTATCTTAGCCATCTCAGTCTATAATTAAACTAAGTTATATTTCTCCTTATTTATTATTATTTATATAAAGGTTTAAAAGACATAATACATTATACAAATCAATACTATAATTATTGAAATATTATTTATTGATTTATTATTCTAGACCCTTAACTAAATTAGGAATAAAACTCAATTATTCCAAAAATATTTAAATCAGTGTGATAGGTTAGGCTATTCTAGGCTTTGACATCTTTGACAAAACTATTATACTAACACTTATGAAAGCTGGGCCATATGTCACTTCTCCATTTAGTTAGGTTCTCTTGGGATTTGAAATCTCTGATAGGAATAAAAGATTGACACTTCCAAAAATTGGTCCACATGGTAATTATTCATTTGGTTGGGCTCTTTTAGGCTTTGACATCTCTGATAGGAATAAGAGACTAAGAATTTTTATAGCTAGGTCATGTGGCACTTCTCCATTCAATCAAACTCTCTTGAGATCTAACATGACCATGAGAATAACACTTATAATAGTTGGGCCATGTGGTGCTTCTCCATTTGGTCAAACTCTCTTGGGCAATGATATATCTGACAAAATTAGGAGACTAACACTTATAATATTTGGGGCACATAGAATTTCTTCATTTAGCCATGCTATCTTGGGATTTTACATCTTTGTTAAGATTGAGAGATTGACACTTTTAATATCTAGGCCATGTGGTGTTTTTCCATTCAATTAGGCTCTCTTAGATTCTAACATCTTTGATAAGAATAGGATATTGATGCTATTGCCAGTTGGGCCACATGGAGCTTCTCCATTCATTTAGGCTCTCCTATAGGATTTAATAAAAATTTACTAAATTAAAATAAAGCCACATAATTAATTAAGATATCACTTATTTTCCACCTAAGATTTACAAAACACTGAGTAGGATTCCATGGTATTGACACCCTAGAAAAACCAAAATTAATCCAAATCTATGAAAAACATAATTAGAATGATAAAATATTCTAAATATGACAAATACTTTGTCTTTTTAGATTGTAGCAAGGACTCGAGTATGTTTAAACATAGAAAACTACAAATATCTTTATTAGAGACAAAATCCTAATTATAAACATTGTTAAATGTGTGGTAGCCTAAGAAAGAACATGTTTTTGGGGATTCTCTGATGTCTAAGTCTGACTAAAAAGGGATTGAAACTTCAAGAATTTTAGGGTTGATCATTTTAGGGGGATCCCCCGCTTCTCTCAAAAAGGGGGTGTGCTAGTCACAACATAATTTTTGTCAAAATATTAACCAAGAAGGATACTTCAATAGAATGGTCTAGGAAATTTTATAATACTCTCATCTTCAAGGAATTACGGTTTGAAATTTGTGATGGAGATATAAAACAAGTTGAGCCAATGATAAAATTAGAATCATAAACCTATAATAACTTAAATTATAAGGAAATGGCCTTCATAAGGATCTCAATTAATGGAGAAGTTTTTGCCACATACAATGGTGTAACACTCCATGGGAAAATACATATGTTGAAATATTTTTATGATTCTCATTTAGAATTTGAATACATAAAATTTCAAATGAAATTATTTAGCCTTGAGTTGAAAAATGGTGATGTAATGAGTCTCACTTCAAAACTCATGTAATCAAGCAAAATGTTGAAGCTACTAGTGTATAAATATATACACACACATGCACACACATGTATGTATATGTGTGTGTGTGTGTGTGTGTGTGTGTGTGTGTGTGTGTGTGTGTGTGTGTGTGTGTGTGTGTGTATTACTACATTCAAAAAATATTTTATTCCCACATATTCAACTTATTTGGATTCTTTCCAAGAAATCAATCAGTTGAAGAACCTTACTTTTGATCAATTGGTTGCAAAGATGGTCAAAATAGAAAAGGCATTTAGAAGAGAGAGTGACACCATAGGTGAAATAATTTCTTATGATCATAAAAATGGATATTATTATAAGACTTATTCTTCCAAGAATGAAGGAAATGATAAAATCAAAGGAAAAAATAAGAGCTGATGGGGAAAAACTAGAAAAATAGTGGTCAACATCATGAAAAGCAAAATTATATATATACTTATCTTGCAAAAATTATGGTAGAAAAGGGAGTCATAAGGCTCATGAAATCAAAACTTCATGGGAAAAAAAATAATAATGTCAGAAACAAAAATAAAAAAACCTCTGAATCAAACTCAACTCATTTCACAAGAATATGTGTGCCTTATATTTTATATGAAGTTAATAATGCCTTAGTAAATTCAATGTGGGATAATGCTTGAGTCCTAGATACTAGTGAAATATAGAATATGACTTTTATAAGGGAATTATTTGAGTATTTTCATGAATAAATATGTGGTCTATTGTATTTTATTGATAAAACAAGTTTATAACATGAAGGAAAAGGAACAATTCAATCACAAGGGCTTCAAATTTAATTATAAAAATATCTTATACCTTTCCCAACTGAAACAAAACTTGTTGTCTCTGGTGCTTATTTAATGATAAGGACATTCCTTTTTTCTAGATGATGGAGAGGTAAAAATATAATTACATGTGATAATGTAGTCATCTTAACTAGATTTAAGGAATGAAAATTTTAAAACTTAGAGCTGAACCTTGAATTTCATGAAATTTTACTCATCCCGTTGAAGAAGGAATGTTAGAAAGTATTTTATGGCATGGAATAATTTTTATTACTTATTATGAAAACATTCAAACAATGAAAAATAATGATGCTTTATATTTTCTAACTGTACTAAAAAATATTTAAAAGTGTGAATCCCATGTCTTGGATAAACTTGAAATAGAACCATTTAAAAAGTCAGAATGGAAATCTAAATGGAAAATGTAGTTGATTCACTATGATTTGTGTCATCTTATAATTATTTCCATTGATGGTCATAATTATTTCATTTTTTTAGTGATCACTATAGAAAATTAAATTGGTTCTACTTTCTAAATAAAAAAATATAAGCCTTTGAAAATTTAAAAAATGGTTGAAAATGAAGCATAATCTCACATTTGGACACTAAATACTGAAAATGGTGGTGAATTAACGTCAACTATGTTTTATTCCTATCTCAATAAAAATGGACTCATGCATCATATAATTGTTCCTTATACTCCTAAAAAAATGGAGTAGTTAAGAGGATAAACAAAACTATGTTAAACATGGTTCAAAAAATGTTTTTTTCAAAGGAGTAAATATACATTTCTATGCCCAAGTGGTTCAAATAGTAGTATATCTTTGTAATAGGTCACCATATCCAATTATTTATATGAATACTCCATATTAATTCTAGTGTGGTCATATTACTTTAGTGTGATATATTCAAGTTTTAAGATCCATATGCTACACATTGATTCCCAAGGAGAAAAGGAATAATTTGGACCACATGAGTAAAAAATGCATCATTTTGTGATACTCAGAATCTTAAATCTTATTTACTATTTGATGAGAAAAATGAGAAATTTCTCATTACTAGAGATGTCTTCTTCTATTAAGCTATAAATTAGTAGTCAACAATTAATTCTAGTTGAGAAATATCAAAATTTGATGTTTTAAGGATATTGATTTTGAGGTTCCAAATAGTGAAGGGGGGACTTGTAATTAGGAAATAGTTGAATCTTTATTGATTCTTATAATTGTAAATGAAACTCTCCCTATGAAAATAAAATGAAACTTCATAAAAATATGATCATATGTCTAAAAATGAAGGATTTTCAGATCAAGAAAATGATGCACTAGTTATCCCATAAGCAACTTAGGAAAAAATGCCAAAATGGGTCACATAGACATTGAAATATGTCGAACCTGATGATTTTGTAAAAATAGGAACTTTAAATGCACATATAACCAAAAATTAAGTAGATAAGTTCCTATAAAAAAATCACTTACCTTGGATGACCACCTAGAATAATAAGTCAACATTGGTTTTGATTCAAAACCTATTTCATTCAAACAAGTTGAAAATGTTGATGCATGGAGAAAATTAATGAAAATAAATATGATTCTTTGTTCAAGAATATAAATTGGGAGATGTTTGATCCTCTAATAATTTATAATCCAATTGGTTTCATGTGGGTCTTTTGAAATAAATACAAAGTAGATGACTCATTTGAAAAACATAAAGCAAGGCTTGTCACAAAGGGATTTTGTAAAAAATAAGTAATATATTATAATGATACCTTTGTACCAATAATTAAATGGACTAGTATTTAAGCTTTTTTGGCTTTGAAAACACAAAATGGATGGAAATTTCATTATATAGATGTGTTATTTTATTTTTCTAAATGGTGATTTCAAATAAATAGTTTACATGAATTAGTCACAAGGTTTTGTAGTTGACACCCAGAACCACAAATTGTGAAAGTTGGTAAAATAATTATATGGATCAAAATAATACATAAGAGCATGGTTTAAAATTTGACTAAGCACATATTGAAAATTAACTTAGAGAATTTTCATTTTGAAGATGCAACCATTTTTGTCAAAACGATTGGGAAAAAATGTATTTCTACTTGTATATGTGGATGGTCTACTCCTCATAGTAAATAATAAAAGATATACTAAAAAAACCAAAGCATAATTGATGAAAGCTTGAAATGACATATTTAAGTTATCTTCATTACTATTTAGGTATTGAATTGATTCAAAAACCTAAGAACATTTTCATCACATAATAAAAGTCATTGGTGAAAATTTGAGAAAATTTGGAATGACAAACTATAAACCACTTAGTAGGCCCATGTAAAAAAATTTAAAGTTGATGTCAAATTATGTAACAAAATTTATAGATGTAAATAAGTATATAAAACTCATTGTAAGTCTTATCTATGTAACCAAAACTAGACTAGACATTTATTTTATTATTATTGTAGATTCATGTAAAAAACTAGAGAAAGTCACTATGTAAAAACAAAGAGAGCTCTGTGATATCTAAAGGGAACAAAAAATGGGCTTAGGTACTTTAGAGTATTAGACTTAAACCTCGTTAGATATTCATATTTTGAATCTACATGTGATTTTAAAGATGGAAGATATACGTTAGATTTCTTAATGAATGTTGGAATAATAGTCATCTCTTAGAAGTCAAATTAGTAAATGCTAATAATTTATTTAGCATAAGTAGATTATATGGCAGCTTTAGAAGTAACTCATGGAATTAATATGGCATAGAATGATTCTTGTAAATTTATAGGTAACATGAGTTTCATCAACACCACTAATGGTTGATAACACTTCTATAATTTAAATGGTAATAAATCTAATGTTTCAGGACTAAACCATGCACATCAAAAAATTCCATTTTATTTATCATTATATGAAATATGGTAGTGCAAAATTATTATACTATCTAACTATAGTGAAACTAGCAGATATCCCAACAAAATTTACTGGAAGAGAGAAATTTAAAAAATCATATGCGTGTTTGGTCCAACTATAACCCATATGGATTAATGGGGATGTAATATTATTTTACATAATTTTTAATTGTTCTTAGATGTGAATTTTTTCTTATAATATAAATTGAATAGTGATCTTATAGTATGAACTAAAAAACCACATTCATGGTCTATATATTTTACTCTTGCTTCTCATCAATGTAACAAATCCAATTTTGGATTACACCAATTCTCTTATTAATTTTCACATTTCATTCCTAACCTAACATTAAGGATTTAGAAGTTAAGCTCATATCTATAAATAAAATAAAGTACGTGGTTAATCATTTAACTACTTCAAGTGTAATTTTTAAAGGCAATCAAAATTACAATGCTAAAATGAATGATATTAAGAATAAGTAAAAGGTAATAGTTAATGAAGTGTCTTAATATACTAATTGGATTATCCTTCTAGCCACAAATAGGAGGTAATTTTCATGATCACCAAAACCTCCTCATAAGCTACAACATAAGTTACTTGATTACAACATTATATCTCTCCCTCCCCAAAAAGAGGTTGATATGAGTATGCTTACACATAAGGGATATGACAATAATGCATATTTTGATTATCACCAGTGTGTTGGATACTCTAAAAAAAATTATTTTCACTAAGACAAGTTTTAGGATTTCATTGATGATAACACTATTGAGATTAATGACATCAATACATCTACAAATGATTCAATGACACAACCTAATGGGAATATAAATATTGAAAATATTTATTAATCTATTTCCAAATCATGTAGAAATAAAAACTATGACTAATTATAAGGTGCATATGACTTACAATGCATATCCACTCTAACATATGAGTAGATATTGGATGGTATTATTGGTACACTTACAAACATATATATACAATATCCCATAATTAAATTTTATGACAATAATATTATTCACAATGATTTTATTTATAAGCATTTTTTTCACATCTACAATACTTTTAAGCCTATTTAGTCATGGTAGATAATGGTCTAGGTGAATATGTCTATACTATGACACTATTTAGTAAATTTTTAATATATAGAGGTAGATTTTATGGATGCAACAAATATAGTCAATGGATTTGATAGAAGGATATATAAACCTTCTAGGAGTGGTGTGATACAAGTCAAGGTAGGTCCTACATTAGTTTTTGCCATACATTTAGTTCTACCAAGTACATGGGAATTTGGCATGTTATGAGGATGTCCTTGAATACATAAGTTTAATACAATACAATATTAAATACATATATGTGTGAAATATATACATGAAGTTAGAGTGGTTATAGTTTTAAGTATTATTCTATATCAGTATCTTATTCAATAGGAGAAATTTTTGCCTCTACCCCCATCCCCAACATAGTTAGTTAGTACAAACTATTTAGGTTTGTTATATGCAAGTAGTTCAAAGTAAGTTAATTGAATTTACTATATGCCTAACTATTCAATCCACATAACATTAAACGTCTATTTAGGCTACACAATAGTCATCACCCACTCCATCACATCCTAAGTTAGTGTTACAAATGGATTCATGTGTTCCAAAATAAACATAAGTACATTTTTAGTTATAGAGAACATTCCAAAATATAGTGTAGTTACTAGGGTTACTCATTATACACATGATCATATAACTCATAATGATAATGACATATATACTACAACACAAGATGACCTCTTGGATTTAGATACAAATACATAGGAGATAAATCACTCATTATAGGTAACTTTTTATAGGATTTAAAAAGGACCCGAGCATCCCATTTTTTTAATCTTTGGTTATAAGGAACCCGAATAAAAAATTTAAAAATATAAAGAAATCAAGATATTCAAAAATATAATAAGAATTAAAATATATAAAAAATTAAAAATATGACATGTGCATGACATATATTGTAAGTGTACACTTTCCATTATGTTGTTTATAATATTATGTTAAATTATGTATCCTTTTTTAGACACGTGAATTTCATGGTATACATATCAATTGAGAGACATATAAGTTTCATATGACATGGACATTGAGATGAAAGACATTCCTAAACCTAGTGGGCTAACCTTTAAACATTGGGGCATGTTTACACTAGGGACATCTCTTTGGTACATATATTTACGCTAAATATTTCTGTGAACATTCCATTCATAATAATTATATACCTTATATTGTTTATATACATATTTCCCTTTCTTATACTACTTAGTGTGTTATATGGATATTATATGTTACCATGTGCGATGATTACATATATTGATAGTCTAGACTAGATTTTCTTATTCTATGCATGTTTATTACTATTTAATATTTACTAATATGCCTATTATTTGATAATTGTGTGACTTTGTGTGATTATTATTATCTTTTACATTATTTGATCATTTAGTGTGTATTACATTGTATGTGGATCTTACTTTATGAAAAAATAATTATTCATTTTATGTGGATATTTCCTTATATAAAATTGTGTTTTCATTGAGTATACTTTGTGTGACTCATATTCTATGACAATGAGTGTTATCCCATTCCTACTTCTATTTTATGTGTCATGGCCATGATATTGTGTGTATATGTGTGGATACATCTATGATTTTTTTCTAAGCTTGTGGTGTCATGATACATATAATGCATATTTCTACTTATGTATGATGTCATGATATATACCATTCATCATCCTATGTGGATTTTTATTTAATAATTTTATATAAGATTACTAATGTTGTGTGCCTAATTTATATATCTATCTTATCATGACACTTTTATGCTATAAGATAAATGTTTTTGATAAGATCAACAAGAAAAAAAGGTCCTGAACCCTATACAAAATAGTTACCAGGGTAAAAAGGCTTCAAACGAGCTATAAATAGTACATTACCAGCACTATAACAACATATAAAAAATGAAAAACACTAAAGCAAGAAACATAAGACCATTAAGGACTATCAATAGTCCCATAATAGGCCAAAAACTTGACCATATCCTTGTAATCCCTGAGGATTTCCACCCCCACATCCCTGACCTTATGATCAAAGTCTTTGACAAAATTAAATATTGAATCCACATG
Source organism: Torreya grandis (assembly GCA_037957365.1). Classification (NCBI taxonomy): domain Eukaryota; kingdom Viridiplantae; phylum Streptophyta; class Pinopsida; order Cupressales; family Taxaceae; genus Torreya; species Torreya grandis. The sequence goes on from JARHVA010002904.1 coordinate 99,475, forward strand.
ATGAAGAGCCTTGACAACAAATTATGCCATCACTCGCTATTTATTCTACATCTTATCCATCTTAGCTTTTAACTCCATAATTTCATTAGTAGTCTTAACACACAACATGCAGTTTCCCTTCTTCTTATCATGAGCTTCAACAACAACCTCCTCCATCTCCTCCAAGCTAGATTTGTTTAATTTAACAAAATGGATTGCTCCTTCCTCCTCATGAACTAATACAGTATGAGTTTCATCTTCTCCCTCTCCCTTGGAATCCCTAAAGACTTAGAGTCATCAAAAATTTTAATTCCCTTGGGGTGAATGGATGGAATTCCATCAATATGGCTAGATCTATGAACTTTTACTCCATCAAGCTTCTCAGCACCACCCTCATGATCACTCCCCTCCCATCTAGGGCTAGAGGCTAAATATTTGACTAGGTCCTTAACCTAGCTAGAGTCATCTTTATCAATTTTAGCCTTCTTAGAAACTTTTCCCTCATCCTCCTCAGCCTTTCATTCCATTTTAGTGGGCACCATCATATCCACCTTAGTCTCTTGGATATGAGTCACAAGTTTTCCATTGACTTTATTTAGAGATTTTAGTTTGGAATTAGGGGTTGGGGTCCCAAAAAGAATATTACATTCCTCAATCTTGAGGCCTCCCTTCATATTTTTAGAAGAGATTTTGGGAGTTCCAATGGATTTCCTATCTTTACCTTTGATAGCAGGAGTCAATGATTTATACTACAATAAATAGACTTTAATAGGTTTTAGTGGGCACAAGACCAAATGGAAGTGGTACAAACTCAGAATGAGGCCTTGGTGAATGGGAATGAGAGGGGAGGTTTTTAGCATGGGACTCCTTGGCATGATTAATAGAGTTTTATAGAGAGGACAATAGGAAAAAGGGAAAACTAATCTCCATTCTATTCCTAAAATTATTAAACAAGGAAAAATGGTAATGATAAAATACCTTAAATCTACCTTTGAGTGTGAATTATTTCATAATCATGAGGCAGATTTGCCCCCAGGACTTTGGCAACTTCTCCCTTTCAAACCCCCCATGAAGCTTCATAGTAAATTCTCCTTCTCTAAATAAAATCACCATAATTTCTAGGTCTAACACCCTACTTCATCTGTAATGCTTTTTGCCTCTTATGGGGATCCCCATGGCTTGTTCAATCACTTCCTCTAACACTTTTAACCCAATACCCCCTAGATAGACCTATTTAGAATATTCCTCACATGACTCCACAACTAGTGAGATAGATTTTTATCATGGTCATTCATAACCTCAAGGAAAGATGCCACATTTCCTTCTTGTATAATATGCTAGACCATAGAATCTTGGTAGAATTCCTCAGGGGAGGTTGACTCTACCTTGATAATGTCACCACCCATTTTCAAACCTAGAAAATTTCTTAGCCAAAGAAAAAGATTAAAGGGAATGAAGGACCATTTAGAAATATATGATATAGTATTAATAGGTGCCTCAAAATACTTCCACTGACTCCCAGGCCACAAAAATCTAGAAATGATAGTGTAATAATTTTGGAGATTGGCATTACAATTGCCATCCTAGTTATCATCCTCAAATAAGACCCACACTCACCACCTTAAGAAAAAATGATGATCACATGAGATAGTTATTGTGGGGAAATGATTATTCTCATGCCATCCTATCCTTTGATCATCACTCCTAACCATCACATGCCATCTCATCCTCCCTTTTGTTTCATATATGCTTTGACAATATAACCATGTTATGATGACATATTCTCCTCATGTTATCACATGCTTGAATGCCTAAATTTTATTTTTATATTATTAATATTTTAGTAAATGTCTCAATTTTTCATGAATCTACGCAATATTTTTTGTACAATAACTTGGTTTCACAATATGTTGTGCAAGCTGATTGCATAAGCTAAATTGGTTGTGTAGTCTTGTGTGGATATTTTCTTTTTAAATTGTGCTAAGTTAAAAGTGTGTAAGGATGATGGGAAATATCTTTATGTAACTCTATATAGTTTTAGTTTCTATAATAATATAATATTGTGAAGTGGATCTCAATGTTTGAGTTGTAGTAGGGTGTTGCAAGGAGGTGCACAACATGCAAAGTAGGGAAGTTTGTATGAAGGCATTATAAACACTTTTACAATTTAATTTTTTAGAATAAAGTGGTGTTAAAAATGTCTTGGTGGTGCTCTGACATGGACCTAACATGGATAATTACATGTCATTCACTTGGCATAGTTATTACATGAAAAATATTCTACAGTGTAAACATTTCAAATGAAGTATATTATATAATACTTTGTTCTTATTATAAAGTTTATATGCAATTGAAAAATTATTACATTGGATATGTGTAAAAAAAATTAAATGTTGAATATGCATGGTCAATTTTTTGCATTCAATTATAGAATAAGGAATTGTATATATGTTACAAAACCTTGCAAATTGATCGTAACATTTTAAGATGATTAGTTTATATTATAATTAAAGTAGGTTGTTATGATAGGTTTTTTAATTAGAAAGGTTTTATTAGGTGAAGATTATCCTGTGTGTTTGTTTGAGTGTGTTTTTCATCTTCTTTGCCTATGTTGATTCACATTAAACAAACAATACAAAACAAACAAATAATCAAAACATACAAAATAAATAAAGACAAATAAACTAAAGTTATAAAAATAAATAGAATAAATAGACAAACATAGATAATGAAATATAAACAAACTATACAAGCAAAAAAAAAACAAAATTGATAAACAAATAAAATGAATAAAATAATTAAGATATACAAAAAAAAAAAAAAACATCAATAAAGCAAAACAAAAAGAAAGCACAAAATAATAACAAACAAAAATATATGAAACACAATAAAACATCAAAAAAACAACAACAAAACACTGACAAATAAATAAAACAACATGCAAACAAACAATTAAATAAATACAAATAATAACAAAACAACATTAAACAAAGAAACACAACAAAACACACAAATTAAAAACTAACAAACAAAAATAAATAAACAAACAAACAAACATAGCTAAATAAAATAAATAATGATGGAAAAACAAACAAAATAAACAAAATAGATAGAAAAATAAAAAATAAAGTAAACAAAATAATTAAAACAACTAAATAATCTAAAGTAAAGAAAAGTGTAGTAAATAAATTATTCTAAACACACATAAACAAACAAAATGAGCTAAACAAACAAAAATACACAAATAGTGGTTAATCACAATGTTAGTACAAATAGAAAACAAATTATTTGTGCATGTGTAATAATGGTGTTACCCTTGGTGATAGGTTGACCTCTAAGCTAGGAAGAAAAGACATAGGTAAAACCACACAAGAACAAAAGACACAACATTGCCCCTAGGTTATAGGGAAATGACACAAACAATAAAACAACAAACATTTCCCCTAGACCATAAGAAGCAATGACACAAACAAAAAAAATGGGGGGGGGGATAGAAGAAAATGAAGGGGTAGTTGAGTTGACTCTAGATGCAGTAGGCAAGTAGATGTTGCCTACATAGTTTTATAGACACAAGATCCAACATGAACTTTAGGACAAATGTAGTTCTCCCAAGATATGGGATAGAATAAAATGAATGATAAGAAAACATGATTGACTTGTAAAATAAAATAGGAATGGCCTCACAAAATGCTAAGTGAATGAGAAAAGAGGGGATGATGTTTCAAAATTATGAAAATATGAACACAAAAAAATCATACAAGTGTGAGAGTATGGTTTAGGCTAAAACCATAATAAAAGTCAAGAAATGAGTATTCACTAATGAACTAAATTGATAATTCATAGTGTCTACTTCATCTAATACTTGAAATTATAATGATCTCACAAAATGGAGAGAGCATAAGATGAATTTTCTCACAAAATAATAAGATAATTAAAATAGAAATGGCTCACAAAATGATGAGAGCATAAGAAAATCCAAGCAGTCATTAGTGTATCAAAGTTGAATAAATAATGTTCACAACATTAGCTCATAAAATGGTAATAACATACAACTAAGGTCAATAAGGATGGGAAACTAAATGAAAAGTGGTTACTTTTGAAGTAGTCAAGAGTCCCAAGATTCTTAAGGAAAAGAAGTGGTCAAAACAGAAAGGAAGGTGCCACCAAGCTAACCCAAGATACCCCATGTATCCAAGGGTTACTTACATAATTTTTACAGACCTCAGGCTAATGTAGTTCACCTAGAAATGGGAGGGAAAAGACCAAGGTGGTCTAAAAATAAAAGTGAATAAACAATATGGCCCATCTCATAAAATTTTGATGGATTTATATCTTGCATGGAAATTCTAAGCTAATTTTCATGATTTTTTGATTTTTAGGATTTTCTAGATTTTTGTAAATGTTTAGGCATTTTGAAACTATTCCAAATGTCTTTGGTATTTTATAGGCATCTCAACTCAATCGAGAATTAAGAGATATAGAATGGTCCAAATCACAAAATGGTGAAAGCGTGGTTTAGGTTTCTCATAAAATAATGAGAGTGATCAACTTAAATTGATCACACAATGGTAAGAGTGTAGCATGGGTTGTTCATAAAATGGTGAGAGTGTGGCAAAGGGGTTACTAAGTTGACCTTAACATTAATTGAGTGTTACCTACATATTCTTGTAGGACCTTAAGTCTTTGTAATTTCACCTAGAAAAATGACATCTAACTAAGTACTAGTAAGTTTAGGTAAAGGAAAATGACAAGGAAAATGGTAACAGTAATGGCAAGGTGATGTGATAATGCATGGTAAAGGTGTTTCTCTTAATTTTAACATAGGTAGTTATAATTAGAAAATAATGGCAAAGGGTCAGTGGTACTAATTTTCCCAAAGGAAGTTATATTATTATCACAAGTATAAAATGTAAAAATAAATGAAAGATGTAATTTCTAGGACCATTATCATACTAATTTCAATACTACCATTTAAACTTTTGATTCTAAAATAACTACTAAAACTAAATATGTCATCAACCATTGAACATTCCTTAAGTATAAATAAATTAGAACCAAGGCCAAACATAATAAGTGATTTGAGGTCAAAATCACTAGCCGGTGAAGGGTTATGGGCATGGTATAATAATAAAGGGGTATAGTACAAAGAATAGGTATACTATAACACAACTTAGATGATCCTTGTAGATAGTAAATTGAGTCCCTCAAGCATAAATTTTTTTGAGGTGAATTATGTTCATTAGTTCATCAAGATCATCTCCATATATTGTAGCAATCATGTATGCTCTAGAACCTTACTTGGTACCAACTAAATAGGGACCTAACTAGTTTGGTTGGAACTATCCTTTTTTCTTGGTTTCAATATTTATATTTTTCAGATTATCTTTTAAAAATAAGTCACCAAGCTTGAATTCATGATGCTTAATCCACATATTGTATTATCCTTTTCATCTATTCTAATATACCCAAAGATTATTCAAAGTAGCCAAGCATTTACCATCAATTAGTTATAGCTCTTGAAAGTGAGCTAATCTATAGTATTTATCATCAATGATGTGTTGCAATGATGATATGTTGATAATTAACTAAAAATAACTATACACTAATAATTTTTTTAATGTTTCATTGTACTACTTGATGAATCCCTACAATGAACTCTTTTTACTCAGCCATGTTATTGGTACATGGAAATCCAATACAAAAGGATTTATGAATGAGATCCCCTTGTGGTGTAACAAAAAATATTCCAGCCCCTAATCCATGAGTTATGAATGATCTGTGAAAATAATCTTCCATTGTTTGACCTCATGAGGTTTTTTTACTTATTCAATAGTCATAATGGCCTTATCTAGAAATCCAAATGTAAGAGGTTGAGTGTCTTGAAGAGGATCTTCTGCAAGCTAATATACAAGTACTTGCCCCTTAATATCCTTTTAATTAGCATATTCAATTTTAAACTCTCTCAATAAAATGATTGATTTTTCCATGTGGCCATGTATATCTAATTTGGATAGTTTATACTTGAGTGGATATTTTGGTAATAACAATGGTATTGTTGTTTAGCATATAATGACATAATTTTTGGGCTATAAACACCATTGCTAAACAAGATTTTTTAATTAGTGTATAGTTATGCTCATATGTGACTAATGTGTGACTTATATAATACATGACATACTCTTTTCCCTATTCATCATGTTATGCCAAAAGTACCCCCAGGGCATTATCAATTATTAAAAGTAAATAGTTAATGGATTGTTTGGCATTGGAAGTAACAAAATAGGTGGGTTGGCAAGATATTCCTTAAGCTAATTGAATGTTTTCTGACACTCTTTGTATACACATAATATTTTCAACCTTTTATCAAATATTTATGATTTAAATCTTGTAGGAACCTATCAAGAATCAATATCCCTAAAGGGTGCACCAGGAAAGGGGTGGGTAGACCTTTGGTGCTTCACGGGATTGTTGTCCCTTATTTACACATTATTACCAATCCAACTAGATCTTAAAACCATTCCCTAAGTTATTACTCCTCCCTTGTACACTCCTCCAATCATTTTACTCTTTCCATCCTCTTTTTATTTCCTTAATTTGATTTTGGATAGTTAGCTATACTAAGTCGACTGGGTTTACCTTGTATAGTCTAGGTGTATTTTTCACTTTTTAGGTTTGTTAGCCTTTTGGTTGACCTAGCTCAAACCTAGTGAAATGTCCCTAAAAACATATAGGGTCAACTGGGTTGACCTTATATATCAAACATTTTTGAGAGGATTTAGGGCAAGATACATCTATAAATACAATATCATTTTGTCATTATTTCACTATGCAATCAAGAGTTATTATTCGCTTGCACTTCTTTACAAGTCACTCTTCCACCATTCTACTTGAAGAGTCTTAGATTAGGGTTTCTACTTAGAAAATATAGCATTGTGGATAAGTATTTGATGTTTTTCCCTTTCTTAGTTATCCTTACAAACCATAATAACCTCTTATGAATCACCTTTATCCAATAGAGATATTGAGTCTTGATGGGTTCACATTCAGGTAAGTATATTCTAATTTTATTCTCCTCTTTTTAGTACATAAAAGTAACATAAGTATTGGCTCAAATAATATTTCTCTTCATATTTAATGTATTAGGGTATTACTCATACTTAGCTTAATTGATATTCTCTTGTACATATTTTGATTACTTCTAACCCCTTATGTTGTGCCACAAGATTTGGTGTGCACTAGATTAGATTTATTTTCTTGTTTATTAGAATAGGTTAAACATTAAAACTAGGACTCTTTTAGGGTTGTTGCATGATTGTAAGCTTTGTAACCCTTCCTAGCATGGTGTATTATGATAATTGATCCCCTAATTAGGTTTAAAGGATCCCCATATTGGTCATGCCCTCACTTAACAAATGTATCCCTTATTGGAAGTGTAGGTATTCTCTATCTTCTCTAAGCCAGGATTGATTTATAGACATGATGCATTTTTGATGGCATAGATTTTGGTGAACCTAACATGAACTAACCCTTGTAGGATTTGTTCATCTTATTTCATTTATTTCATTCTTTCATCATTATTTTTATCATATATCTATCATATTGGATTGAATCTATCGACCCAATATCTAAATTTTATAGATAAGTTTTCAAGTACAAGCTACTAGATCGATCTTATTGACCCAATACAATTTTTGATATTTACAGACATCCAATCCAAACTACTAGGTTGAACTAGTCCACCCTATACATTTCTAGGCATCTAGTTCAACATACTAGGTTGACCTAATTGACCTTATACATTTTAGGCATGCATCATCAAGTTTTTTTAAAGCTTGATCAACCCAATCGACCCAATTAGTAGAACTTACAAGCATAAATCAAGGTTCTTGAATAACTATCTTCATTCTCTACATCTCTAATCCACTAATGTTCCTTTCTATCTCTTTATTTCTTTCTTTATAGTCTTTCCTTTCATAGTTTACAATTTTTAGAATTTCCCTTGCATAATTAATTGGATTGACCCTACCGATCGAGTTCTAAGTTCTATGTGTTGTCTAGATAACTAGGTTGACTCTACCAACCCTGTTCATTTTTAGACCTTGCTTTTTTAGTACAAGTTTGACCCTATCAACCTTATTCTATATTTTGTGCATACATTGTTGACCATATCAACATTGTACCTTGTTTTAAAGTTTAAATTAACCTTATATGCTAGTAATTACTTCACACTTTATTTTCTTATTTCTTGCATGCTTAGAATAGATCACATAGTTTAATTAGGTGGTTTTTAATTAATCGTTTAGTTCAATATATTATATTTTATGCACACATGGAAAAAATAAATAATCTAAACAAGCATTTTAACATTTGTCTACCCAAAACCAACCTACTTGGATTTCATCACCAAGGGGGAAGTTGACTTGATACTCTGGTCAAGTATAAAGCATGGTTAATGGTATATTCTAGCTAAGCACCTGTCACTTTTATTGCTATGGTGTGTGAAGTGAGGGGGTAGACCCCAATACCAAGATTGTATCATTTACACTATAGTCCCTTTTAGCTCAAACTACCTAAAACCATCCTTAGATTTCCATTATAATTCCTTACTTATAGATAACTTCCCATCACATTTAAAATCATATCTTAATAATCTTATAAACATTCAGGTTGGCCAATTAGTTAGCTATTTAGTTTTCAAGTTGATTGCTTGTTCTTTGCTCAATTATATTTTGTATTACAAACACTTACATTAACCAATTTTGGTGCAAGGTTTTGTGCTATGTGCTTCAATTAGATTGGCCAATGTTAATCCAATTGACTGTTTGTTTCATTTCTATCATTTCTTTTCAAATTGCTTGAAAATATTTATCTTGTTTTAGTTCACAACCTATTATAAGCCTCTTAACTTTCCCTATCTACTATACTAGGTCAACCCAATCAAAATTATATCTTTTCATCCCCTGTTTACTATACTAGATTGACCCAGTCAACCTTGTACTTTTTGCAAACTTTGCTTTTTCCTTTTCTAGCCTTCCATTCACTATCCTCAATTAACCCAGTCAACTTTGTATAGTTTGCAAACCCTATTTCTATGCTAGGTCAACCCAGTCAACCATGTACTATTTTTTGCCTTCCTTGTTTATCACTCTAGTTCTCTATCTTTCCTTCTTTGCATTATGTTAAACTCTCTTCAGTCAAAATGAAGTCTCCTCTCATAATCTTCTTGGATAGCTCGAATCCATTTAGATACTATATGGGATATTCGTTTCTTCCTCTTTTTTCCTCCCAAGAACATCATCACTCTTTGGGTACCTCCTCTCCTTCTTCATCCATGAAATACAATATAGTGTAAATAACACCTCAAGATGAAGTTGATAGATCTAATACTTTAAATACTTACCAAGAAACTTATCATCTTTAAAATATTCAAACTAATGTGGGAACAATTGATACAAGTTTACTTAATAATCCCACTAGTAATCCTTCTAGAAATACTCCCCCTAACATCAATTTGGGGAGTGCTCCTACCAATACCAACTCACCTCTTTATAAAACTATATTTTATCCCAATTTATCCAAAAAATGAACATAATGAAAAATTCTAACACTAGCCAAATGATGCAACTTCAACAACATTTAATTAATGTGGCAAATTAACCTCTAACTATGCATCCTCAAGCTAATTCCAATTTAATTCCTCCACCTCTTTGGGATACCTCAAGTAGTGTTATTCCTCAATCCATAATTAATACTAAGATGCTTCAAACCATTCAAAATGATCCTTTATCTTCCTTCATTATATCCATTGATATTGGTAACATATATCCAACTATCAAATATGATGGGACTAAAGACCTTGCTTCATTTCTCAAAGCCTTTGGTAACCTCTACAAGGAGTGGATCCAAACTAATAACTTCACCACAACTAAAATAATAGTGAAAAATTTCATTGGTGATGTATTATAATGGTATAATCAACTTCCCCAACATTCTATTTGGCAACTTGAAGATTTTGTTAATCCTTTGGTTAAAGAGTTTTAACACAATGATCTTCCTAAAAATTATCTTAGCCACTTCATTAATGCTAATCAATATCTTAATGAATCAGCTCATGACTTTATCAAAATATTTAAATATTTAGTCAATAAATTAGATGATAACATGACTGATGATAACTTATTTAAACTCTTTATCACCACTTTAACTCCCACTCTTCAATATAAGGTTTAAACCTTTGCTCTCCAAACACTTAATGAAGATCTTGACCAAGATAAATGTCAAGAATTTATTATGAAGTAATTAGAACCTAACCATAAATTTATTAAATGATATTTCTAAACATCTAATGATATCACTCGTAATACTCCATAAACCAAACTAGGATTTTTCAAAATTGATGTTTCTTTACCTTCTCATACACCTCTTTCGGTTCAACAAATGAAACAATTTTTACTACCCTTAAAACATTTCATCTATCCCAATGCTCCTCCTAAGTGGTATGACCATAATCTATTTTGTTTTTCCATTCCAATATTTGGCATTGTCATGAATCTTATAAATGGATCACTAAATTTTTTGTCTCTTATATGCTTGGTGATTCATTAAATCATGAAGCTATGATCAATATTCATCATTAAGAATACACCATTGATTTTTAAAAAATGAGAAACTTCTAAAGCTTATGTTTTAAATAACCAAAAATATTATTTTAATAATAAATCAAATACCAAATATGTTTGTGCCATTGATACTGATTATGACCAATATTTCAACAATTCTCAATATGTCAATACTACTCAGGTCAATTATTATTGTAAACTGACTCACAAAGATCCTGATACCAAGCCTAAGAAGCCATCTTTGGAGGAACAATTATTAAATATATTACCACTACTAATTTTGCTTTATAATCTCAAGAAGAACCATCTCCTCCTTCCAATCCTCTAACCACATCTATTCCTCCAAAGTCTAATGTACCTCCTAAACCTCATGCTAGGTCTTCTAAGTCTAATTGGAAATTTCTTAAGGAACTTAACTTTATGCCTTGTAAAATTCCACTTATGGAGTTGGTTCACACTTCACCCTATCATTGTAAATTACTTATGCAACAAATTCAAGAGATTGAAGATCCATCTTCCATAGATAAAGAACCACCTTCTATTGAATCTCAACCTACCAATGTAAATACCATTAAAACTTTGTCCTTCCAAGCCCTCTATTGAATTCCTTGAAGAGGATATGATCAATGATGAAATTATCTTTCATGTTGATGATCCACCACTTTTTATCAAAGTGGTTATTAATACCACTCTTATCTATAAATTTCTAGTTGCTAAAGGTTCTAGAATTAATGTAACATCTTTATGGCTCATCCATCAACTTGGTTATAACAAGGATCATCTCAAGCAAACCCATATTACTTGTCATGGTTTTGATAAGAATAATAAAAAACCACTTGGTTGTATCTAGATTCCATTAACCATTAGACCTAAAACTATTCAAACCAAGCTTACAGTCCTAGATCTTACTTTATCTTATATCATACTCCTTGGTCGTACATGGACTCATCGAATGAGGGCCATTGATTCTTTTGGTATTCAATGTATTAAATTTTTACATAATGTAAAATGATATAAGCATGAAGCAAATCCCAGCCCATGGAGCATCTACCCTCCTAATCCTAAATCACAATACCATATTCCTACCATTCCTAAGATCAATAGTACTCCTTTACCCAAGTTCATCAACATGAATCCTAATTTACAAGTGACTCTTATGGATTCTGATGATAATGAACCTAATTATTTGAAACATACTTAAAAAACTACTAGGTTACCTCCCTACATTTTATAATGGCTTCCTCCTTCTCTATTACCTAGGGACCATACTATTCCTCTTATTATTGAGATTACTAATTTTCCCCCTCTATGTAATGCTCAAGAGCCTTCTTTACTAGAATATGCCTTCACTTTAAATGATTTTGGAGCTGCCAAATTATTTAAATATCCTCTCATTATGTCTCTTCATATATTCAGTAATATCAAGATTTCACCCTCTAAAACTCCCCATGATTCTCAAGTATGTATAATTTCTCTAGCATACAATGATAACTATATCATGGCCCAAGCTCAATCTCAAGACTTGGATGTCCAAAACTATTAGAAAAACTTAGCCCAAATTCATGCTTTTAATTGGGATGTTCATACCATTTCTGTGGATAATACCTTAGATCCTAAAGGTCATGTACCTCCTAACAATTCCCCTCTTATCGATATTATTTGGGTGGTAGAGAAAATTATACCTTTCAAAAATCATATATATATATATACATCCTTTACCACCTATTAATCAAATCATTACATCTAATCCTTCTCTCATCATTAAACACACTGATATTCTAGCCCCTTGTGATCCATCTACTTCTTCTACTCCTGAAATTACACTAGATGCCAAGGCAACTAATGTTCATCAAATACATTCTAAGTATGATCACCATGACAATCAAATTATAAATCTTGAAGTAGATTTTGAGTATTATGGTCCTATTCCTACCTTTCCTAGTGATGAATCTATCCTTGAGTTACTTTATTCCCAATAACCTCAACTTATTTGGCACCATCATAAACTTGGAAATTTAAAAACTAAAACTCCTTGCTTTAACAACTTTGTTGCTATCATTGATCCTAAAATAAATCCAATTTATTCCTTACCCAATGCACCATACCACTTTCAAGACAAAAATTCCATATTTATCAAAGAAACCACTCACATTGAATATGGTCCTCCATCTTTTCCTCAACCAATTATAGTTTCTCAAGAGCTTTCACGTAATGAACATGATAATTTTAGATTATTCTTTGATAAGTATTATTAGGCTTTACCTTGGTCCTATGAGGACATGATTTATATTGACCCTAGCATTGTGTTACATAACATTATTAATTATCCTAATGCCAAACCTATACATCAAAAATAAAGAAAATTTCCACCTGAAGTTTCCACTTTATGTCATAAGGAAATCATACATCTTGATGCTTTACATATTGTAGGAAATAATTTTTAAATTTTTATCAAATACTGATGATTTACATTTTACAAGAAGCCATCGATACTTAATATCTCTAAGTTCATGTGCTAAAGGGTGAAATGGGAAAGGGGTGGGTAGACCTTATCACCAATCCAACCAACTTTTAAAATCATTCCCTAAGCTATTACTTCTCCCTTGCAAAATCCTCTAGTCTTTTTCCTCTTTTCATCCTCTTTTTCTTGCCTTAATTACATTTTGGATAGTTATCTATACTAGGTCAACTAGGTCAACCCTATACAATCTAGGGGTATTTTTCACTTTTTGGTTTTGTTAGCCTTTTGGCCAACCTAGCTCAGACCTAGTGAAATGTCCTCAAAAACATATAGGGTCAACTGGGTTGACTCTATATTGTTGACATTTTTGATATAATTTAGGGTAAGATCTACCTATAAATACAAGATCATTTTGTCATTATTTTAATATGTAATCAAGAGTTATTATTCACTAATGCTTCTTTACAATCTCCTCTTCCACCATTCTACTTGAGGAGTCTTAGCTTAAGGTTTCTACTTGGATAATCTAGTATTATGGATAAATCTTGGATGATTTGGCCTTTCTTAGTTATCCTTATAAACCATAATAAACTCTTACAAACCCCTTTTTGTCAAGGGAGAGATTGAGTCTTGATGAGTTCACATTCAGGTAAGTATATTCTAAATTTATTCTCCTCTCTTTAGTAGATAAAAGTAGCATAAGTATTGGCTCAAATAATATTACTCTTCATATTCCATGTATTAGGGTCTTACTCATACTTATCTTAATTAATATTCTCTTATAAAAATTTTGATTTCTTCTAACCCATCATTTTGTGCTACAAGCTTTGGTGTGCAGTAGATTATAGTTTATTTCTTGTTTATTAGAATAGATTGAACATTAAACCTAGGACTCTTTTAGGGTTGTTTCATGAATGTATTAGACTTTAGGCTTTGGAATCCTTCTTATCATGGTTTATTGTGACAAGTGATCCCCTAATCAATTCTAATGGATCCTCATATTGGTCATGCCCCTGCTTAACAAATATATCCCCTATCATAAGTGTAGGTATGCTCGATCTCCTCTGAGCCAAGATTGATTTATAGACATGATGCATTTCTGATTGCATACACTCTTCATTATAGTATAATGTAATACCTTTATTCATCAAGTGCACGAATAGATGGAATTTATTATATAATTTTGAGATGAATCATTTGATAGATTGAATTTTTTCATGTAAACTATGGAGATGCTTCAAAATTAATGGTGGTGTCATTTCTATAATTACAAATTTTGGCTGGGTCAACTTCAATGCCCCTACAAGAGATAATGAAGGCTAATAGTTTTCTAGAAGTAATTCCAAATGAAAATTTCTTTAGATTAAGCTTGATTTTGTACTCATGAAATATCTCAAATATTCTTTTTAGTAAGGTTGGGTGATTGGCATAGGTATTTTATTTATCTAAGATGCCATCGACATAGTCCTAAATAATGTCATGTATGATGTCATGAAAAATTAATATCATAGCTCTTTGGTAAGTGTCTTTGACATTATTAAGTCTAAATAACATCACCGTATAACAAAACATTCCTTATGGGTGGCTAACAATATCCTATGTTGGTATTCTAGTGTTATTCTAATCTGATTATAACCTAAAAATCCATCCATTAGAGAGAGCATTTCATAGCTATCCATTGAGTTAATGATAATGCTAATATTAGATAAGGGAAAGTCATCTTTCATGTATGATTTATTGATATCTCTAAAATCAATGTAGATTCTGATACCTTCTAGTTTTTTACTCATTGGCCTAATGTTTTAAATCCACTCTGAATAGGCAATTGGCTGATGCATTTCACATCTAATAGTTTCTCCAACTCTTTCTTGACTAACACAACAATATGAGGGTGCATATTATGTAAAATTTTTTTAGTGGGATTGGAATAAATATGTAAAATAATATGGTGTATAACCAAGGTGGGGTTCAAACCTGACATGTATGAATAAACCCATGTAAATATGTCAACAAATTCCCTCAAAAGTGATGTAAATACTTCACATTTCTCATCAATGAGTGACACACCTAGTTTAATACACTTTAGGTCTTTTAGAGTCCCAATGTTCACCTATAAAGTGTCTTCCACAAGAAGTGTATAACCATAATATAGAATAGTTAGCAAGGAGTTAAAGCTATTGGAAATGGCAAAGTCCTCTAGACAGACTAGCTTGTATAATTCTCCTAAGTAGGATGAATCATAATTTCCTAATGCTGAGATTGGACATGAAATAAATACCTTAGGACCCTCTTGAATAATTTGTGTAAAGCTTTTTAATCTTTAGTACTGATCTCTAATCCATAAATAGGTTTTAGGATATAGGTTTCCTATGCTTCATAGGAAGAAAGGTGAACATCCCCATCTACTTGCATAAAAAATTGGTTTTCACTAAGAGACTTTCCTTTCTCTTTTATTTTTCCCTAGTTAGAAAGTGCCTTGAAGAGGTTTTCACTTTTAGACTTCAATGTTTGATTTTTTTTTTGGCTAAGGAAGTTCACCCACTCTCTAAATTAGGAAACATGATCTAATCTAATAGCAAATCCCTTCTCGTGGTCTCCCAAAGGAATGTGACTCTTCAATCCTAAAAAGTTGTATATGGACTCATCATTTTCAAACTCATCTAATGGAATTTTTGACTCTTTTTAGTGATAATCTATCAATTTTGGATGGTAAAGAGTTAAATAAAAAGGTTGATAAATAGGGTTAACAATGCCAATGACTTTGGGGTTAAACAAATTTATCATGGAAAAGTTATTGTAGATGCTATAATTAGACCCTAAATCATTGCTATCATTATTATTTCTAGTCATTAGGTTAGAATGAAAATAAGTTATGTATGGTCACCCCCAATTAGTTTAAACTTGATACCATGGGTTCCCTTATACTTGGTCATTAAGACTAGTTTAATTGTGCCTTGTTGATGTAGCCCCAGGTCTCTACCTTTGTAGGCTAGGTGATCCATAATTTGACTATGGATAGGATAATTTTCACTTTGGTAATAGCCAACTAACTCATCAGTGTAGATCAATTAATAATATTCTATAAAGGGGTCCTATTCTAGGTCAGAGTATGGTTTGAAACTAATGATCTTGTTTAATTGAGATTTACCTTTGGTTTCCCACTCCATAAGAGTAGTTTTGACCTTAGATATCCCATAAACTTCTATATTTTTAGGTAATTTAGAAATATGGAATGCATTATGGGTAATGTATTTATTTTAGACCTTTGTTAGTTATATAAAAGTGGTTATAAATGTCTAGTGGAGGCATGGTTAAGGTAGAAGTTAAACTATCTAGGTTAATGTAATTAGATTTTAGACCTGATTCAATGGATTTTATTTTTTTGGCTCTTTCTCTATTTGATAAAAGAATATGATTCATGCAAAAATATTATTTGTATCTTATATATTCAACCTTAAGGCATTTACAATATTGATATGGTTCAAGGTTAGCTAGTATAGTCACTTCCATTCCTAAATGTGAGAATTTATATATAGATGCAATGTAGAAGGCATAGCTCTAATTTCATGGATCTGGGGTCAACCCAATAATATATTATAAGAAATTTATAGGTCCAAAACATGACATAAATTATCATGGGTTAATGGCACAATGACCACTATCAAGATAATAATACTTGAGATTCATGTTCTTTGTTATCATATGCCTTGATAACAATGGTATCTAGATGTAAGTCAGCTATTGTATATAAAAGATGCTTAACCAACTTTAGAGACACAATATTGAGACCCAAACCATTTTATACAAGGACACATTTAACTCTATGGTTTATTATATCAACCTTAATGTATAATGGGTTATTATGTAGAGGGCCCATGGATGGCATATCACTTTGGTCAAATCTAAGACATTGGATAAGGGCTAAATGTCCTAGCATGGATTGGAAATTTCCTAGAGTGATGTCATTTGGTATGAGTGATTAGTTCAAGTACTCATTTAGGATGTCTTTGTGGATGGTAAATGTATGAAACAAATCCATGATGGATATGTGTGCAAGTGTCTTCTTCAATTATTCCATAATATCATAGGCCTTCCTCTCAATTTTATTAGTTGGTTTATTTATGATAGACATATAAGATTTATTAGGATTATTTATATTATTTATATGTGGTCCTTTTACAGTGACCCTAGTGTATCAAGTTATAATTTCATAATCTTGATCTAGAACTTGGATTTGGTAGTTATCTGGGTAGGTAATGAGGCTTCGAATGATGATTCTTGGATAGTATTGAATATATTTATCAACATTGCCCATAGAAGAATCATTGTTATAATGAGGTTAGTGTAATCACATAAAAGTGGTATTTGGATGCTAAGAGTGTTTCTTGAGATAACCTATTCCTAGCTTAGCCCTAGACCTATCCTAGAGCCTTTATCACACTTTTCCAACCATTATGTAGACCATACATGTCCCTAGTTAGATAAAACATAATCTTGAACCTTCATTCCTAGATCCTAGCCCTTAATGCCCATTAGCCTACTAGTTGGACATTAACACCACATTAAGGACACTAGAGTCACATGGTGCTGGTGTCTCCAACATGGCTCTAGTGTCCCTTACCCTAAATCTCTTGAATAAATATATTTTCAAATGTCCAACCCTCTTAAGGTTATATTAAGCACATTTTATTATATACATAAATTATAAAAAACTATAAATAAGAGACTCTAAGACCTATATCTAATAGATATAAAATAGATGCAAAAGACCTATTCAAACAAGAAACAAGTTGGGCAAAATCAAGGTTATTAATCACTATTTTTCCCTACTTATACATACTACCATTTACATCTACTATAAGCCTAGATTTCAAAGATTTACAATCTCAAACACATTCAAAGAATTCAATACCAATATCATTTTATCATCACTTACACTTTCACCAACACTCAGGTGGGGAGAACTACATTGGGCTTGATCCCTCCTCAAATTATTGGTATGTAGGAAACTCTCTTCATAGTGGGGTGTTGAGGATGTCTAGCCTATCCTACTTATGAACACAAATTTTAAACACATGCAATAATTGTAAGGATAACTAGGGTTTGCATCATAATTCAACTATTACATGCACAATACATAGTTTCAAACTTCATGTGTATAAGAATAGAACCCAAAAACATAGGTGTAGGTGTACCCAAAATTTAGGAATAGTTCTACATAGAAGACACTAGTAACATTTTCATGACACTAAAAACACATGGTGCTACTTTCCAAGTGTTGTAACTACTATCTAGGAGAGGATATGTGTCATTGATCCTATAGATGACACTTATACTTCTCTGTAACCTAGTTTTTAACACTCAAATCTTCTACATTAGGTGTTTTCTATATAATTATCTATTTATACATATTTATTACTATTTTTAGAAAGTTAAAGAAATTCAAATTCTATAACAATTTAGTGGTTATTTATTTAATATTATTTCACTAATTTATACAAATCAACACTTTAATCAAACATAAGATTTACATAGTAAAACCCTCAAAGGTTAAAACATTTGGTGAACCTGACTTACTTTGAATATTACTTAAAACCCTAGTTTTCCTTTTCCAATTTTTTGTGCAATCAATTAGGATTACATAATTATATATTTTATATTTTTTTGTTATAGCCTAGCTCATTAAATCAATCTCATATTAGGGTTTCATTTATTTGAATATAACTGAAAATTTTTCACAAAACCCTAATTCAAAAAACCCTAACCCTACATGATCTTAGGGTTTATTTTATTCTTATTTTCATTAGATAATTTTAATTTTATAGATTTCATATATTATGTTTTAGCATCTCTATTCCAATTTGTTTACTATATGCCATTTAAAAAATATATCTCTCTTCCATTAAGAAGAAGTGATAGATTAGGTGGTAATCATATAGAGAATATTCATATTCCTACTATCCAAGCCTATAACATGGATAAGGGACCTATCGTAACTCTAGATATGCATCATTCACATCCTAATTATGTGGATTTCAATGATAATGCATCTGAAGATGAGCAATAAAATCAAGAATAAGATGATATACACATTAAGAATTAGGACACTCTCCCTCCACTCAACAATGATGACATGATTATTAATAAAGATGAGATATTATAGGGCTTCAGAGATAGAATTCAATAATATCCCCTTGATCATGCACAAATCCTATAAGCCATATTAGAAATCAAGAATAAAATAAACAATGGTCAATCTTCAACTCCCATAGTTAATAATGTTGTTACACCTACAATGGGTCCAACTCAACCAACACAACCTAATATTTTAATTCAATGAACTTCAATGATAGATACACTTCTTATTACTAGTTCTTTCTCTCTATATGTATAATCCCTTATTCATTAGATTCATACTCTACAGGCTAAGGTGTTACATCTTGAGAAGGGAGCCACTAGGACATCAAATGCATTAGATTCTAATATTCTATTACATACACCTTTGGCACATCACAAATAGGAAAATACCTTACCATTTAGTTTCATGTCACCTAAGATGATATTATATTATGGAAAGGGTGACATAGAGCATCATCTCATAGCTTCTCATGCACCATGTTTAGACTACATGTCCAATGATTGTATTTTCAAAAAGTTGTTTCCATGTAATTTAAAGTATTATTCCCTACAATATTTTTATGATTTACCAAATCAATCTATCACATCATTAAATCCTCTAGTTGACATGTTTTTAATACATTTCTCCATTAATATCAATGATAATATATTATATGCCCAAGTGGCATAGTTGAAAGAAAAGTTAAATAAGCCTATCGTAGATTATTTATTACAATAAAATACTATATTATCCAAATTAACCATCCCTATGGTAGAAAAAGAGCTTTAAGACATATTTAAACAAATTATTTTACTAGTATTACATGAATTTATCATGTTCAATAAGTTTCCTACATTTACAGATTTGTGCCACATAGTAAAAGGAAGAGAGGTAAATCTCATATCAATGGGAAAAATCAAGTATACCAATGGATTAGAATAAAATATTAAGATTTAAAATAATCCTCCATACAAGGTAAGGGCCACTGAGAATAAGAATGATCAAAAGGCCATAGTAAACATGGCTTCTGAGCCATCTCCTAGATTAGTTTTATCTACTCCTCAGTGCTAAATCTTCACCAACCTTCTAGAGTCACTAGCATAGGTTTTATAATATCTCTTGGAATGAAATTTAATATCTCTCCATAACATTAAAGAGTTTGATATAACATGGCCTCATCCAAATAACTATTATTTTTAGTGCATTATGTGAGTATCACAGGGCACCAGGCCATACAACAAACATATACATACACCTAAAGAATAAAATACAAGATTTGATTGATGATACTATTATTGATGTGGGCACACCCATAGAGGCATTGAAGGAAAAAAAAACATAAGATAAATCACTAAATATATTCTTAGATCCATTTCTAAAGCACACAATGAATGAGGCAAGGAACACATTAGGTGCTCATTACACATATCAGGCACATCCACCACCAGTTTCATATCATACTATTATAGAGGAGGAAAACCCATTAAAAAAATTATTGGAATGTACCATACTATAGTCCCACTTAGACCACTCATCACATTCTCAAATCAAGATATTGTCAATGATGATATATATTTACATGCACTCTTTATATGAGCATATATAAATCATCATCCTATCTAGAGTGTTATGGTTGACAATAGGTTAAGCATTAGCATGTGAAATATGACACTCTTAAAATATTTGGGGTACTAAAAAAAAAAAATTATCCATAGATACAATCATTAGTGGTTTTAGTGGTCATGTTTAGATCTCCATCAGGGAGATTGTGCTTCCATTACAAGTTGGACCAACACTATAGCCACTCAGTTCCTATTAGTACCAAGTGTAGGTGTATTTGATATGTTATTAGGTAGTCCATGGTTATAATAGATCTAATACATACTATATATAGTTCATATATTCCTAAATTACATAATGTAAATCAAGTGGTCAAAGTTGAGGGTATCCCATATGAGTATCATCTACCCATCCCAACCACCAGTTATCATTTCAGCACCATCAATAGATATTTCATAGTTATTAGTTATAACTCAGAGTAAAATTATTATCCATAAATCATAGAGTTCATTATATCCACCATTTCAGGTGAGGTATACTCCTATGGTATCGACATGTACACATACTCTCCCATAGAGACCATTATTAAAGAGACCCATGCATTAGAGATATGTCACATATTATAGAGGACCTTTCTCAACTAAATTTATGTTGAGATTAGTATTATTGGGTTCTTAGGGTTCTTAGCATACGGCACATATGTCACTTATAGATTCTTCTACTAAATGGGGTCCTACGACCCATACATTTCATAGAGCATCACAATTAGTGCCACAAATTCATAGCAAAAATACACAAGTAGATACATACATAGATTACTCTACATAGCAAGTTATGGGATCACTATTAACCTTTCACATAGTACACATGATCATAGTTCCATTATTTGACACTATTCATAGTGATAATGAGTCTTCTATGAGACTCGTTAGTTATTATGGTTCCTACCCCATTATATATAGTTTATTGTCATTTTCTTATACATAGATTATATCCAGAAAATACAAAAATAATAAAACATGCCAAAAGACAAAAACATTCAATTATTACTCATAAAACACAAAATTTATAGATTATATGCATTTCTATGTTTACATTTCTTCTATTTGCCAGACACTACATATGCTAGCTATCTTAGTATTATTAGTTTTATCATACATATATGCTTCACTTGTTCTTTTTGAGTGCTTGTATATTGTTTACAGGATTCAGGTCCACTACATTAATCTAGACATTCCATCATATACTGACTAGGGGAATATATAGTGATCCAAGTTTATTCATTTGATACATCCACCCACTTGGGGGCATCTCATACACAATTTCTATTACTAGGTTATATCCTTAGATTCTTTATATTCTAATTTTCACATTGATATATCTTGATATTGATAATTACTATTCATACTCATTTTTTATTTTTGAATATCACTAGTTTAGACTCAACATATTTACATCTTATTTTTACATAGATTCGTATTACATTCATGCATGCTTTCATTTCTAGCTCTCCTAGTTTAGACTTGATTGTGTTTTCTATGCTTATTCTATTTGAGGGAATTTGAGTATGCCATTACTCTTTGGATATATGCCACTTCTATTCATGTATGCCTTGGATATGTACCCATGTCCCTTATGTGTCCCTTCCTAATTATATATGCATATATTTGAACATGTCATTATATGTGGATATAAACCAAATTACTTATTGTTTGTGTATGTGGACATTTGAACATATCCTTGTATATCTTCTTTCTCAGATTTAGTGACATGTGCCAATATCCATTATATTATGGCCCCTTGGCTTATTTTGATTATCATATTTATTTTTTTATGTATGCTTTCTTTTATGCATCATGGCCATAACACTTGCATTTATTTTTTACACACACTAGTTTTTGATGCTATGAGGGACCTCATGTATCTACCCTTCCTACTTGGTTTTTGTGATCAACATCACAACCCATCCCATAGGTAGCTACTCAAATTTTATATTATACACATTTATTACATCCATATTGACACCCTTGTGTAATTTTAGACACAACATACATCTTTTATTACATACTTATGCTCATATTATCCTACAATTTGATGTTATGTTTACACATTATATTGGATTATCTCATATATGCTCTGGTTACAACATTTTGTAGAGATATTTATTTTGATTATAGTTATTACACAAGTCAAAAACTATCTCAAAATAGGGTGAATTCATAGGGGCTTGTCTTAGAGATCAGGCTCCTATATTGCATTCACATAACATTTTCAGCACATAAGCTCAGTTTCAAGAAATAAAACATAGGTAAGACAGAGGAAAAAGTAAGGACTCAAAAAGAAGTTCAATGACTCAAATTTAAAAATAGATAGACATTAGTGCCTAGATAGGGAAAATAGTGACACATGGAGCTATTATACAAGACATGGCACTATTGTCCAATAGCCCCAATTTTAGGGTAGTTTAGATTAGCCAGAATAATACACCAAGTAAAATACAATTTTATATAGACACAGCTATAGGTTTGATAGTTATGCTCAAATTTTACTCATATTCACACTAGTTAATCTTATATTCATATAATTTTCTTAGATTATGGGCATTATGTGTGACATGATCATTCTCATATTTACTCTAGACACTCAGATACACTCATTACAACCTAGTCTAGAATTAATATACTTAGATATGATATTGGAGGCATGTTCATGGCACATTATTTCCATATGCTCATTTGTACATAGGTTTATTAGATGGAATGGAAAACTCCATGTCATTCTCTATGTTTTATAAACTTGACATCATATTCTAGGTTGTCATCAGTTTCATGCTTTACTCTATTTTCAATGGTTGGCATTCTTGAGTGGCCCAGAGCCACCTAATGTACTTCAGTGGCCATAGAGCTGATATACATAGTTAGATATACCTAGTTAAATATTTACAACACTTTGTGTAGTTCAATTTTAGATGCATATACTACACATAGGTGGGAAATGGAGTCATATCCTACTTTAGTTATTGAGCCACTAACATGAGAGGGTTAGACACACTTATAATCTAATCTAAGTTATTCACATGTAATGATCCACTAAGAAGGGGTGGAAAATGATGGATTCAAAATTGGATTGAGTTCTTGAGCCACCCACATATGAGGATTGAAGAAGATATTATCTCATTCCATGCTATCTAACAATTTGATCACTATGTAGACACATAAGTTATCACCAATTTCATGCATTAGTTCACATACCCAATGAGGTGTATTCATTCATTTATCTTTCCCATCTCTTTACTCAACTTTTACTTCTTTACTCAGCATAGTCTTTTAATTTTGATATCTCTTAAGTAAGGATTGATTCATGTAAATTTTATTGTAGGTCATGCTTTGTATCATGTTTCACATATGAAAACTAAGATTCATATTCTTAGACTCAGATATTCAAGCTTCACTTCCTAGGTAAGTCCAATTATGCTTCTTTTTCCTTTATACTATTCATTTTTCTTTGAAGTATTTATAACATAAAGGGGTAGGAAAATATAATCACCTAAAAGTGGTATTTGGATTCTAAGAGTGATGTTTGAGACAACCTATTCCTATCTTAGCCTTAGAACTATCCTAGAGATTTTATCACACTTTTCCATCCATTATGTAGACCATAGATGTCCCTACTTACCTAAAACATGGTCCCAAAACTTCATTCCTAGATCCTAGCTCTTTATGCCCAATTGCCTACCAATTAGACATTATCACCACATTAAGAACACTAGAGCCACATGGTGCTAGTGTCCCCAATATGGTGCTAGTGTCCCTTACCCTATCTATCTTAAATAGATATATTTTCAAATGTTAAACCCTCATAAGGTTAGCCTAAGAACATGTTATTATCCTCATAAGCTATATCCTAGATATTTGTGCCTAGTAACTTACTAGATGAATATTATCACCACATTAAGGATACTAGATCCACATGGTGCTAGTGTTCCCAACATGGTGCTAGTGTCCCTTACCCTCACTATCTTGAACGGATATATTTTCAAATGTTAAAACCTCATAAGGTCAGCCTAAGCACATTTTATTATCCTCACAAGATATGAAACACTACAAATACAAGACTCTAAGACCTATATCCACTAGATGGAAAATAGATGCAAAAGACCTATTCAAATAAGAAAAAAGTTAGGAAAAATAAAGGTTATAAATCCCTATTCTACCCTACTTCTACATACTACCATATACAAATTCCCGAAGTCCAGATTTTAAATATTTCCAATCTCAAGCTAACTCAAGGCATTCAATACCACTATGATTCTAGCATCACCTTCACTTATACCAACACTTAGGTGGGGATAACTATATCAATTTTGATCCCTCCTCAGAGTATTGGTAAGTAGGAAACTCTCTTTACGATAGAGTGTTGAGGATGTCCAACATATCTTACTAACAAACCCACATTTTTAGCTCATGCCATACTTATAAGGATGATTAGGGTTTGCATCATAAATCAAATATTACAAGCATAATAAAGAGTTTTTGATTCCATGTATGTAGGAATAGAACCTATAAACATAGGTGCAACTACA
Organism: Torreya grandis; assembly: GCA_037957365.1. NCBI lineage: Eukaryota > Viridiplantae > Streptophyta > Pinopsida > Cupressales > Taxaceae > Torreya > Torreya grandis. Next base: position 124,794 of record JARHVA010002904.1, read on the forward strand.
CTTAAAATTTAGGAATAGTCTTTCATAGAGGATAATAGTGCCATTTTTAGGACACAAGAGCCACATGGAACTATTATCCAGGTGTGGCACTACTATCCAATAAAGGATCTAACTCAGGGATCCTATAGATGATACTCAAATTTATCCATAGCCCAGTTTTCATCACTCAGATCTTTTGTGTTAGGTGCTTTCTAGATAAGTCTCTATTCACACATATTTATTACTATTTTTAGAAATCAAACCAAGTCAAATTATTTAACAAATTAGTGGTTATTTATTGCATATTATTTCACTAATTTAGACAACTCAACCCTTTAATCAAACATAGGATTTACATAGTAAACCCCTAAAAGGTTAAAATAGTTGGAAGCATTACTCGATAAATAGGAATTATTGGGCAAAGGTCTAAGTATGTTGGTAGTTTGTCTAGGGTTAAGAGTGATAGTGGAAATAAAACCACCTAAAATGTGACCTACAATATTTTTATAGTTATACATAATGGCATGATGGCCTCCTTAGTTGGTTTGATCATTTTTCCCTTGGTTCCAACCATTCTAGTGTTATGATTGTGGTTGACATTATTACTATTGATTTTGTAGTGGAGTTATTTACCACTATTATTACTATTGTTGGTACTGTTATTGATTATTATTATTGTTATGTTGGGAAAATAGATTCTAGTATATACCCAAGTTATGATTGGTCATAAGAGCATGGGTGCCTCTTTCTATCTCTCTATTTTCTAACATATTCTCAATCAAATGCTTGAGTTGGATACACCATCTTATGGAATGTACTCTAACATGATGGTACTAAAAAATTCATGTTATTTTTAAAAATCAATAAAAGGAATCCATTCAATAAATGGATTTAATATCAGCCAACTAATAATATTTGATTGAACCAAACTTTGAAACATAAATTCAATAGGGTCACCAAGGTCACTTAATTGTCTAGTAATGGGTGGCCTTCTCCTTAGAGGAGGGGCTTATAATTGGTTTTAATTATATGATGGTTAGTTTTGTGGAGGACTTAGTTGAATGTATGGAGGAGGTAGTTACTAATTGGGTGGGGTAGATAGGCGGTCGATGTTTGCATTATATAAACATGGCATGATTTAGTAATCCCATTATCAATAACATTCTTATTAAAATTTTAGGGTTTAGGTATCTCATTATTGTTGGATTGAAGTGGTGTTAAATCTAGTATTTGAATTGAGTTCTAATTATGATTTTGGCCTTGATTTTAGTTATATTTTTTCTAACCTTGATACTAATTCTAGCTCTAATTAGAAGAGGATAACTTAATTATCCCTTCGTTAACAAGGTCTTTCTCAATATATATTCCTTTATCTATAACCTCTTTGAATGTGTGAGCATATTACAACTCAAGATGGTATGATATTTCACTATGTAGGCTCTTAATAAATATTATGGCTAACTATTTATCTAGTAGATTATGAGTAAGCTGGCTTGCTAGTGCTCTCCAACATTGAAAATATGTAACAAAGATTTCATTAATATTATATTTAGCATGGACTAAATCCAAAATAGTAATATAATGCTTGAGATTACATGAAAAGTTTTGTATGAAATTATCTGAAAGGTCATCGATGTCAAGTAAATAATTCTTGGTAACTTCAGTAACCATTTAAAGGATTGTCAAGCTAGACTCCTTAGAAATAGAAGAAGCAAGTATATGTCATTATAGGCCATTGGTTGGCATGCAAAAAATAATTATTTTAGGTGCTCTTTAGGGTCACCTTTACCTTTATATTTGTCAAATTTAGGTGGATAATATCTTGACATAAATGGTATTTATAAATACTCCATGTTAAATGGATAAGAGCACATCTCATCTAGTTTGAATTTATTTGCTTATTTCTTAATCTATATAGCTTGAATTGCATCCTTCATCTGTTGTAACTCTTGGGTAAGTAAATTAGATGGAGTGGCCTATTGTTATTAAGGTTGCACATTCAAGGGTGGATTACCTTGATCTGGGTAGGCATATTGTGAGATGTTGGTTGAATTAGCCAAATGACCAGGTATGTGTATTTATGAATTAGGGTTATATTTTGGATAAATAATACATTGTTGTTTAAACACATACTAGTTTAAATTGTCTACTTAAACCTATATATATATATATATATATATATATAATTGTGGTTGCATTAATGGTATTTGGCTCTATAGAATGTGTTATATTGTTAGGTTTGGGAGGGAACTTGATGCATACTTATTGAACCCTATTATATATAGGGAACACAATATTAACTAGATCCATATTTTTAGAGGTATTGATAGTTGTATCCCTTTTATATGTGAGATACCTTCTGTGTAAATAAAAACTATTTATTATCCCCTTATACCCTCTATATATAAGGAACCTTATTGTTGTTTGAACACCTATTATTAGATCGACACTCACTATTGAATGGGCACTTGTTATTAGCTAGGAAACTATTGGGGGTTTGGTATTTGTTTTTATTGACTAACTGGCACTTTGTAACCAATAGAGACACATTGTTGGTTAGGAAATGTTTTTGATTGATAAGCTATATTAATCTATGCTTATTTTGGCAAAACATTCATTATCACCTGTTGAGGTGTTGTAGTGTTATGCACTTGTTGTAATGTAAATTAGTTTATTTTTGATTTGTTACCCCAGGTTTCACACTCAAGGAAGTAACTAGTTGAGGAGTGGAGGTTGCTTGTTGATTTTTGGAAATAGGTGTACCTATCCTCTACTATTACAGTCCATTCATAGCATTATTTAGAGGAATATACTATGTATTACTTGGTGTTAAAATAAACCCATTTTCATTTATGTTGGAATGTACTTATGTGCTATATATAATTTTTTAAGTGAGGTATTCAATTTGAGAATAAATCTCTTCCATAAAAATAGGGACATTATACATGTCACCAAATATCATGATTTAGATAAATGGATCTAGTTTTTGGCTTGTTTAGCTAGAATAATCCATTTGTTTCCCTATTGATAGAGTTATCTCAATAAGTGGCATGCCATAAACATCCCTTGTATTAAGATTATGAGCTAGGTTGAGATAGTTTTGGTACATTTTTTATACCTATTCTATATATTCATCCATAGGGACTTTCCATTTTGTAAGCATATTTTGGTCTTGCTATGGCATTTAGACTAGAGTTTAATTATAACTAGTTGATGCATGTTTACATGGTTGAATTTGAAGTAAATTTATAGTATTTATAATAAAACTACTCAAACTTTTATGTGGGAACTCTAGCAAAAACTTGGCTCTTACTTTGACAGCTCTAACAAGAACGTCATCTTTGTTCTCTAACAAATGATGTTCAAATAGGTATGGATCATAGCTTATTTATGTTGGAATCATAACATAGTATGACTCTTTTTATTGGATTTATTTAAAGTTAGGCATCATTTTAGAAAGTTATTATATCATTTTCTCTGACTCTTGTCTTGAATAAGGAGGTACAGTCACCAAATATTATGCTAATGTGTCATGCCTTTGTTTAACACATAGAATTCTATAATATGTATAGGGATATATTTTATAATCTATGTCATCATACAACTCTTGAATAACAAGGTCAATGGTCATAAAGATATCATGGTTTATATTATACATAGTCCATCTACATGTGTAACAAGGCATGTTCAGATCTATAGATAGGTCTCATGAAAAACAAAGGGTCTAAAGGTAAAAAATAATTGAGGTCTAAAAACAAATAACCTTTGACTCTATAAAAGAATTAAAAAGGGAAAAAGAACTAGATTATGAAATAGTAGAATAAAACAAGCTTGAAACCAGTATAACAAATGATACTAATTTACCCAAAGGTAATTATAATCAGTAGCAAAAGTAACACTAAAGCTCAAAACTCATCTATGGATAAAGTAATAATTTTCCCAAAGGTGGTTATAATCAATGATTAATTTTATTTATAAAAATTAGAACAACTATGAACTAGGATCAAAAGATAGCAATGATTTTTCCAAAGGTGGTTATAATCATTAGCATGAAAAATAAGGCTAGAATTTAAAAATAAAGAACTCGAATAAGAACTTGAAAACAAACTAAATTAAGGCAATTGGCTCAGATGACACTTGATAATTGGTCCACTAAGACTCTATATTTAACTCAAAATCTATTTGAAACAATGAAACTAAGACACTCTAAATTTGGCACAACAAACTTTAAATAAGGCACATGGTGAAAACTTGTCTTAAAAGACTCTCAAACAAGGCACCATACATTCAACAATCTCTAGGTCTAGGCAAGGGGTCGTTTAGATAAAATAGGAAATCAACCCTAGTAACATAATAAAAATAGAAAAAGGTATACAATCTAAGCCCAAATTAGATAAGGCTTTGGCATGAACTTGATTAGTTTAAAATTTTCACTTCAAAAGGTTGAGTTTTATATTTAGCACAAAAAGACTCAAATGTTCTAAGGTAATAGTGATATACCAAAATGGGCAGTGTAACCACATGTTTGAAATAAGATAGGTATGATAATACCTTGGAACTTGGTTTCAAAGGCAACAAGAGATTTGGAATGATTTTAGTAGCGTAATAATGATCCTTAAAACAAATTTCATGATAATGGTTTTGGACTTAAAACTCCAAGGTAAATGTTTGAGATGAAATGGGCAGTATAACAATGCTCCATTTAAACAAGTTACATGCAAATAGTTTTGGAATAAAACTCTAAGATAAAAAGTGTGACAAAAAATGGAAAAAGTAACACCTCTTAGGCCAAAGTGGTGTGAAAATAATGTGATGTTTTGGACATGTTTTGATGAAAAAATGCAAGCAAATAGTTTTAATCTAAAAACACATATAAAATTAAAGAAAACAGAAGTAACATTAATGGCTCATCTTATATCTAAAACTAACATAGGTTTGCATAGCTTATACCAAATGTTTCATCAATATACCAATGCTTGTGAAGAATTAAGATTTAATAAATAAATTAAATTATAGGTGGAGGTAGAGTTTTATTGCCCCTCTATCTCTCAAGCATTGATACATGGCACTAACTTAGAGTGAAGAGCACTCGATATTTGGCATGAAATTTTGTAGCAAGTAGGGTTGATTAAAAATATATAAATATTGAATACACTAAATGGTCCAAAGTGTGGCTAACACAAGGGCAAAATCATATCAATTGGGTTTATACCTTCTAACTTACTATGAAAGGGTATATTATTTTACATAAAAATCCATCTATGTACTATTTAGTAATGTTTGATGTTTAACAAAACCTAACCCAGATTTTCATTAGGATTAGAGAGGTTATCCACTCAACCCCATGGAAATCTCACTATCACATGCTTGATTTATATACCCCACCAATAAGTGGGGTTGGTATGATGCTAGGAGATGAAACCTTGGGTAAATGTACTGCTATAAAACTTGTGAGGGAGAAAGAGGCTCCCACCCATAAGCCAAATGCAAGAAAAAAATGAAAATACTTTAGAGGTCATTTATAGATCACCCAAGTCACTCGAATCTTAGGTAGAGTATATGAAACATTATTTACAATAAGACCAAATAAACAAGGTAATAAACTAAGCACTTTTAGTCACCTAAGTTTCCTAAAGGGGATGGGGGGATATCATACATGAAATAGTTTCTAATTTGCCACAAATAAAGAAATATAAACAAGAACTTTGAAATTTATCTAATTAAAAAAAAATTAAAGTGAAAAGGCTCTTAAGATTTATAACTAAAATGTATGTTCCTTTCAATTTAAAAAAATCAAAGTGTGATTTAAATTTTGGCCCCTTGGCCTTATTTTCTGTTGTAAAGACTTTAAAAACTAAAAGAAAAGTGTGATTAATGTGATGTCTTAACAATTATTAAGCTTTTCTCTTTCCACATTAGGTCCTATAAAATGTTAGGGGGTTTGCTTGACTAGAATCCAAAAATAAAGTGAGTAAACAAAAATCCATTCTAAGCTCTCAAGTTTTGGAAAAACACAGAGTGAAGTCATCATTTATCAATGTGAAATCACTAATTTCCTAAAAACATAGACACAAAGAGAAACTTTGGTGAAGATATCATTTATCAGGGTGAAGTTGTTGGTCAAGTCAAGTGAAGCCACCAAAATAAACTAAAAAATAAGTAAACAGAGTGTAAGTTTACCTGGCAAAACTACCATTCAATAGGGTCAAAATCACCAATTATATAGAGTGAAGCCACTATTTAGTAGGTCAAATCCACCATTATGAATCTATTATTTATATACAAATAAAGATCACAAATATGCAAGAGACTAGAAAATCTAGTCTCTACACAAAGTGAAGCCATTGATAAATAAAAAAATAGAATGATGTATATTTCAAGGCTAAAAATCTAAACTTGAAGAATTAAATGCATTTGTTAGTAATACTAAGGTTATCATATCATTCTCCTTTGCCATATAAGATGCATGGTCCCATTAGGTGTGATATTATGTAACTTAGGTGTTTTATGACAATATGTAGATTAGTCCCTTGGTAGTCCAAATGACAAAAAAAAGAATAACAATAAACTAATACTAAAAACTCTTGCCTAATAACTATTGAGAGTAGAACACAGTAAGAAAGATCAAAAAATAGAGATAAAGACAATATAACTTACTTACCTTTGTTGTTGAATTTGATGTTTACTTATTAGCATAAGGATGTTTGTGTTCAACCTATGACAATTTGAGTCTTCTATAAATGCTCTTTCATAGTGGTAGTATCTCTCCAATAGTCACTTGTGGCTTGGTGTGAATCTTGGAATAAATTGGGCATCATAACACTACTCTTAAAGGCTTCAAGAAGGTATTCCAACAAAATAGTCTTATACACATAAGCTTCTTGGTAGATGGTGTGAGCACTTGTATTTATATCCCTAAGGACTAACTCTAAACCTAGGAATGTTAGGTTGAATTTTAACTTGGGTTGAGTCTAAATTATCTTAGGTTTAGTCAGGCTAACCTTGGGTTGGGTCAAAGCGCTCATGAAATCTTGACACCTTAGTTTTAGATATTTGTGAGGCATGATAACTCAATTTAGATATTTTTGAGGTGTGACTCATAATTTTGGAATATTTAAGAAATAATAAATCACTTTATTATCTCCTTTAACCTTTTGACTTCGTATTTGGCTAAAAATTCCTTTTTTGGTAAATGAAATTCACTATTTGATTTGAAATTTTTGTTTAGGCAAGTTACTTAAGATTTACAATGTAATTAATATTGCTTATTGATTTTTGGATTTTAGATTTTGGAAATAATTGTAATATTTTTTTAATTAATATCTTGATAGGCCAAAATTTTCAAATTACTAGGCTATAATTTGACTTGGATTAAAACCAAACTAGCTTATTGGTGTATATAGGGTAGTATGCCAAATAAGCTAACCTCATCACGTTTCTAGGCAATTATATCCCTTACACAAATGAAATTGGGAAATTCAAGTGATTTATAGTCTTAAAATATGTCATTTTATAGAAATTGAATTGAATCCCATTTTAGGCATGAAAGTGGCCAACACTAAGTGTCTACACTTACTCCTTTGGGATATACACATGGTGATTTACACCCTTCAAACACAATGGTTAGAGCATTTAATGACACATTATAACAAATTATTGGTGAGATTGATTTACCTTTATAATTTGGTATACCACATGTGGTTACCAATATCTCATTTATATCATATGCATACATTCCTTTTAGTGCCTTTCATAGTGCATGGGTATATTAAAGACATTCATACCAATAGGGTAATCTCAATTTCTAGAATTACATATGACTTAAAAAATAAAATTTTATTCCAAGAACATTAATTGTAAAACCTAATAAGGTTAATACTTCATGAAAGGGTAATCAATAGGTAATAACCTTTCATAGGCAACCCATACTTAAGAGGCCTTTTCACCTGAGATACAGTTGATTCCATTGAATCTTCATCTATACCAACATAACATACACAATTACCAAGAGAAACTAAACATGTTCTAATTATGAATACTCAAAATAAACCATAGATCACTAAATTATGGGTTTCATGAACCCATACTCCTATGCTTTCTTCATTACCAAAAGTCCTATTACATATATGTAGGGCACTGTAGATTCTACAGATTTAGATATGACACCTATGCATGTTCCTTGGTAGTACCACTAGTTTCACATATGATATTATAATCTTGGAGATACATATGAAAATCCCTTAGATGAGATCATATGTTAACCTTTTCCTTTAAAATATTCAAAATAAAAATAAAAATAAAAATAAAAACATTCTAAAATAATTTAAAAACATTCAAATAATTCAAAAATACAAAGATATTCTACATTACCATATTTTACTAGCGCCTTGACATCTATGTTATCTAATTTATTTTAGTATATATCATATCAATTAATTCATATATACACATATGTTTCACATATCTTTGAATATGATACAAACATACCCATGCACATGATCTATACATTTTTAGATGTTGGACCTTTCCTCTACTCATGTCATATAGTATATTGGGGTAATATGATTCTTTGATAATTATTCATATGATTAAATAACATTTATTATAATATCTAAATTATCATTTTAAGCTTATAATTTATGACATTTGTTTATATCCATTATCATATATTTCAGAATGTACTTGATATGCTATGCTACATAATATTTTTTATATCACATATATGCATGGACTAGTATAATTTTTTTATGTTGGTTTCTTATGATTTATTTATTTATCACTTCCTTGGATTCCTAAAATTTATTTCTAGTGTCTTACTTGTGTAACATTTGAATATGTTCAATTATATGTTGATTGGACATTTGAACATGTCATTCTATGTTGATTGAACATTTAAATATGCCATTCATTTTGATTGTGCAACATTTGAACATGACCCTTGTATGAGATATCCTTGGAAAATTTATTTTCATTACTTTGAGTGTTATTTTATGTGTTCTTTATTTCTTTCTAAGCTTGTATTTTTACCCTCTAGACATTTCCATGATCTATATTATGCATTTTAAGGCTTGATGTGATCACATACTATGAGCCTAATTGATATATCTACATAGACATGTTATCCATATATGATACATGATTCATACATAGGTTATACAATTAAATTATCCTTTTGAGGTAAGTTACCTATTTTTTATAACTCCCTCACCTCAAAATGGGGGGAATATCAATGGGGGTATGTCATATAAGTACGACTTCCACATTTTTCATAGTTTTTAGATTATAGTAGGGGCATGTCACAAAAGAATGTCCTCAACACTTATACATTTTCACAATTTTTAGATTGTAGTGGAGGCATGTCATAATAATATGACCTCTACACTTGCATAATCTCTAGTTCACTTTCATGATTAAGATATACACTTGAGTTAGAATCCTATACATTTATTGATTTTACATAGATTTGAAACAATTTTTTTAGATTTATGACACTTATACTCCATCTGAGACATATTATAGGTGCATATTCTATTATATTACATAAAAAATCAACATTTTCTAATTATACTATTCACCAAGATGCACCAATTACACCATGATATACTGTTATCGATCTTTTTTTACAACAACCATTAGTTAATTTTATGGGTTTAAGTGATTAAATCATTCAATCTCACCATATTTATAGATTAAAATGATCAAACTATCTAATCTCCTAATAGTTATAGGATGAGGTGATTAAATAACTTGTACTTAGTAAATTATATATATTCACACTTGAGTTGTGTGATTGAGGTATAATGATCTCAATGGCTATGCCACAACTCATCCTTACACCAAATTAGGAGCATAATACCTTGCAATCTGCCTCCTCAGATATCTAAAGTTAAAATATGAACCTTATCTTGCTTTAATGCTTCATAAGGAAGTCTCTTTACCAAATCAAAGCATCAATAGGTAACATGGTTGCATTGACACATAGGTGTACTTCTTCCTTGCTTTATTTATTTTCAAGCATTTCAAATTTTCAAATTTTAGATTATATACACTGATTTATATTGTAACATGATCTTAGTTACAGGCCATACATTAGCAAAGCAATTGAAGTGGGCTCAATCAAAGGCAAGGTGTGTTATACAAACTAACATATACATTTATTTATTTTAAACTAGTAATTTTATCTGTACACATTACTAGACTAAAGGGGGGACACATATATACTAAAACTAAATATTTATAGCATTTCAGTCTTGTACATTTGACAAATATCAATTAGGGATCTACCATTCAATTATATACCTCCATATAATCAAAAGGCTCACATTCTCTATCTCATTGTGCCTACATGATTATCTCTTAGTTTGGTTCATATAATTTTTACTACCCATGTCTCCTATACTACACAAAAAGCTTAAACCCTGATAAACATCCTTCACTATCAATTTCAAATCAATTCCTATTTTATAGCCCTCTAGACACTACCAACTATATAGGGACACTACTAGCTATAGTGTTGTCTAGATCCTTATCTAGTTTCTAATAGCCAAAATTCATCCAAATTAAAAAATGATCAAAACCTATGGGTTGACCTAATTGTCTTATTTAACCCTAACACAAGATATTTTCAAAAGGTGTGGTATAAACATAAGTCTAAGCCTTCTCATTCCTCATCTAGTAAATACCAAAAAAACACCTATAAATTCTAAATCAATCAACTACACAAGCACTCTACTCTTCCCTATTTTCCTATCAACTATAGGAGTAGTCATACCATAGGTACTAAGCAATCAAATGGTATCCCATGAGTGATATTTGTCAAATTACAAGATAGATCATTACATGCATATACACATAATATATTTCACCTTTGTGCACATAATTTACCATAAAGGGGATAACTATGTAAGTTTAAGGCCCTCAAAATATTGTCTATGGAGGTAGTACCCATTAAAAGAGGGATCTTTGGGGAAGCTTTACACCATGAACACACTAACCTTTTTTTTATCAAACTCATTCCAAGGGTGAAGAAGTGTGAAGATATAGGGTTTGATCAATTAAAAAAGAGTGACAACTTGTATCTTAAATCTGATCACACTACATAAAGGTGACAAAAAACCTAAAATAATGAAGTTGGACACATCCCAATCTAGTCATTATTCTATACTAGACACCTACATCACAGTCACATAGTAACATCAATGCTAGTGTCCAAATCTACTGGTAGTGTCTGTGGCCACATAAGTGTAATTTTTAGAATCTGAAAAATGATCCAAAACACTAACTTCACATACTTTTCACTTATTTTTATTCAAAAACTACCTATGTGTAGTAAATGAGATAAGTATCATTATTCTTTATTTATTTCAATATATTTTAATAACTACAATTTACTATTTTTAACAATCTCAGTTGTATAAATTTAATATATTATTTATTTGAGTTTTTAGTCAATTGGTTTGTTATATATTAGTTTATCACCTTTATGCTATAACTAATTACATATTTATTAAACATATCCCACATATCTAAATTTAAGGTTAAATAATAAATTAAATGAAGTGCATCAAAAAAACTTCTATACTTGGAGGTTTACCTTATATGATTGTTTCATTAACATTTCAATTGAATCATTTCATTTGAATTTGACTAACTATCATCTAGTGTTGGTATTTTAACTTCACACAACCTAATACATTGCAAGAGGATGCCAATGTCCATATGAATAAGGTAATACAATTCTTATTTACCTATGTTCTTTCAATCAATCTTTGGGACATATTAAGCTAAGTTTTTTTTAAGTGTTTTAAAAATAATATGTTTTTATGCTTTAATTTGGAGATTAAAAAGGAATATACACATTTTTAGGAATATTTTACTAAATAAAAAAATATTAATTTTTGTATTATTTAAACTATTAAAATAATCCATTTGTGTGAACCATATTTATTTTTAAAATAAATAAAATTTTGAAAACCAAAATAAATTATGTAAATACATTATTCGATATACATGGTGCCTCTGGTTCATGTTTATGAGTAATTTTAAATACTTGAACTACTACATCTATCATATAAAAAATATTTAAAAATAACATTTGAGGCCTTATACCTATTATTAATTGGTGATAAATAAAGATAAAAAATTAATTTTTTCTATTTTATCCATCAACCATTGGTCTCTATCTCTAGACATAAATCTTGAAAGCAATAAATTTTATGTATATGTGGAAGTTACACCCATGTACAAGGATTTATTGATAATCATGTGTCATTTATGGAATTAATACTTTTCACGTACCACTTATGTACCATGTATCATTTTGATCTCATATTTTTTAACCTCTCTTTCACATACTATTGCGTATATCGAAAGGATGAGCTTCTTCCACATACCGATGGGTATATAGGAAGGGAAAGCATATCAAGAGGTTTGGTATATAAATTTGGTGGTATAGAGAAAATTAAAAAAATTTAAGCGATAAGGAACTAATCCATTTCCCTTCATATAAAAATACATTCAATTAAAATAATTTGTTATTTGGTCAAAAACTTGGTCCCCTAAGACACTTATGAGATTAAGTGTTTAGGGTGGATTTTAAGGACAATAAGGGACTTTCATCCTCCATTTTAGGATTGAAGCAAGTTCAATCTAGGGAACACCTACATATATCAAGCTCAATGATATAGCCTTATTGAAAAGAGTCTCTAAGGGATGTAGTGTTACTACTAGGGGTCCAATACCATCTTGATATACTAATTCTAACCCTTTACTTGTTCAAAAAATTCCAATCATGATCACTACTAGGTTTCACCTTATTTATTTCTAAATGAAGGGGATGGACTTGTTTAAATTCATAAAATAAACATAAATTGAGGGATTAGGGTAGAGCAAAAAAGAATGTTCCCAATCTTGAAAAAATGTTAATGCTTCTAGAATTGAGTTGTGCACCCAGCCATAGCTACATCGGTATGTATCAAGTTTCATTAGGATCTCAAGCTCATCATCACATAGGGAAGGTGTATAAGTGAAGATAAATGGGAATGTTTAATTCATGGATTCTTCACTAAGTGTAAACATATAAAATAGCTTGTAATAGATTACACATAAGGTCCTTAAATATAATTTATAACTTTAAGTACACATATCACAAGTATTGCAAATAAAATGAGAATAATTCATAAATGAGATAGAAAAAAATCACATTCTAACTACTACATTTATTCTTAGTAATGAATCACATGATCAATTATTTTGCACCAACATTCATTTAAGAGATAATAACAATGGACCACATTTAAAGATAAATAAACTAGCCTGAAAGAAAGCAAGAAGTTTGCATTCATTTAAATGTAGTTACTTTACATAAAAAATGTCGACCATTAAAATGGAAACCAATCTACAATAAATAGACAAGGATGGGGCTCGTCCTAAAGTAGAATGATATTTCCATCATTGGCCATGATAGGCAACCAAATTTATTACAACTATAATAATTCAAAAAAAGGGGGATATTTCTTAGTCTATAAAATATGCTCCAAGCCCACTGATAGCTGATGGGATAAGGAGTTAAAGAAGAACCACCTCTTATTTACTTAGGTTGAACATTCTCAAATTCCAACATGACCACCATTAAGTCAAATTCTCTATCTAGCTTATCCAATTTTATGTGGGGATCTTTAAAGATCACTTCAGATTGGGCCAACAGTTATTAGTACACTTGGATTGTAGCCTCAAGGGAAATTTTCACCTCAAAAACCTAGATACTGATTGTCATGGATTTAATCTAGAGATCTAGAATCACCTTGGATATAGCCTTATTAACCTTTGCCACTTTATCCTCATGACTTGGTCAAAATGACCTAGGTGAACCTTAAACTCCCCTTTGTCTAGTAAGGTGCCATACACATGGAATAACACTATGGTGATGAATTCATTGAATTAAGTTAGAATCCATTATTTTATCTCTTCTAGATATTTCAAACCATCTACACTAGTTCTAACCATTCTTTAATTCAGGTATTAATGCTCCTAGAATACATTTGATACATGTTTAAGTTTGAATTAGGAATGAACTTAAGCTCAAGGAACATGACCTTATGAAGGAATACCAAGAGACCCCAACATTATTTTCTATGTGAGAAATTATATCTAAGTATTCATGTAATTTTTATAAGTGTTCCTTGATTATGGTTAGTATTTTTACAACTTCTTTGAGAGTTATGAAGAGTTGCATGAGGGCCTCTTTAACCTGATAATAAATTATTAAGGAAAGGTGATTTTCACCTATGTATCAAGAACTCATACCTACTCTTATTTTCATCCATAATATTATTATACATGCCATGAATATCCCAAAACATATATATTGGATCCTCAACCACCTTTTTTGCTTCACTAGTTGTCCTCACTTTAGTGAAGGAGAAGAGGTATTATTTAGTCTGCCACACCATTGGGTAACCCTATTGAGTGAATATTTGTTTGAGGATCATCATAATATTCATACATTCCCTATTTAGTTCCCATTAGACCTCAATATCACCCTAAAATATTAGCTCAGGTAGATGTGACAATATGTCAATCCCCAATTCACAAGGAGTTGAAGGTGGGGTGGTAGAGATAGAATTAGAAGGTGAAGGCATTGAAGGAGGAAGAATGGATGAAGTGGAGGGAAGGAAGAGATAAATGGAAGAGGTGGAGGCATGGGGTGAGGGAAGGAAAAATTGGGAAGCTTGTGGGAACATTTGGGCATGCCACTAGCTTTGGGTCAAATTGACTTGTGGGCTCATGGTGCATGGGAGAGGAGTATGCAAAAGGAACAAGGAGATTAGTTGGTTAACCTAGAATGATATAAAATGGAGGCATTAGAAAAATTAAAGGATCCACTATAGGTTGAGTAGAGGTTTGAGAGGGAGTTACCTTTGGCTTCTTTTTGGGCCTCTTTCCTAGATAAACCTATGATGTTGTAGTCATCTAAAATGTCACTTAAGTGTAATGAGCATTACATGAGACCACCCATCCATAGCTTAACCCTAGACATATTTTATGACCTATATAGACACTTATCTAAAAAAAATTATCCTTATGCATCCCTAGAACTCTCAAAATTAGTCTCAAACCCTCCCTTAGGCATCCATGCCCCTAATACCTTAAGTTATGCCACCTAGACATTAGTGACATACATTGGACACTATCACCCCATTATAGTGTCTTCATTTGGTGTCATATTCCTTCCCTCTTTTTATCCCCACTAGATATATTTTTAATTAAAAAGACACTTAGGGTCAGCCTAGACCTATTTCAAACCCTACATGAACACCAAATTAGTATATATCATATATGCTCAAGCTAACACATATCATGTAGAGATTTTTATTTTGAGGACTATTGATAATTATTTCATAGGTTTAAAAACTCCAATAAAAAGAGTGGGCATTGATATATGTTTTTCATATATATCAATCCATCTAAATACACTCATAGTATAGTTTTCAACATGTAGACTCAAAATATAGTACTCAAAATTAAGGAAACAGAATGGGAAATAGTTAGATAGAGATCCGAGTTAGTTTGGAAGAAAAACAACATAGTTGGACACTAACACTGAAATAAGATATTATCATTATAGAGACTCTATCTATGGTATGTCTCTACTATCCATTAGCCCCAAAAATAGGAAAATCTAGATTTACCAAAAAGTACATGTACAAACTAGGTTTGCACATATTCAATTATAGATTATTAGTTTTTTATTAGTTTTACACAAAATCATACTATTATGCTCATATTGGGGCCTCATGCACATCATGATCAATTCAATTTTAGTTTTAGATAATCATATATATATATATATATATATAATGTGCCACACACATGGCACCAAATTGAATATATGAGCATATGGATTCTAGATTGAGTTTTAATTACACACACACACACACACACACACACACACACACACACACACACACACACACACACACACACACACACACACACACACACACACACACACAAAATTAAAAACTCAATCTAGAATCCATATGCTCATATATTCAATTTGGTGCCATGTGTGTGGCACATTATTTTCGTATGCCCACTTTTGCACTAGCTGATCAGATGGAATGGAAAAATTCATGTCATTACATACATTATTAATTTATACATGATTTACACCAGTATTTATTATATTTGATGTCTTACTCCATCTATAGTGGTTATCATTACCAATTAATCACTAAGCTATATACCCGAATGCCTGAGAGGCCCTTGAGCTATTTTTCATTATACACTTTTTAAATGGCTACAGAGCCATTATATAAAATTTTAGGTATAGTCATAAAAATTTAGTTACATTTAAAAAATTTAGTTACAGATGCATTTACTACACATGGGAATGAAATAATGGAGTCATAGTCTACTTGAGTTCTTGAGCCACCTACATAAGAGGGTTGGATAAGCCATCAGTCCAATCCAAGATATTCATAGGTTATGATCCACCTAACATGGGTGGGAAATGGTGGAGTCAAATCCATATTAAGTTTTTAAACCACCTATACATGGGGATTGATAAATCCATTCATATTAGTCTAAGTTATTCACCAATTAATCACTAGCTACACACACACAAGATGTCACCATCTATTCTTGTACTCGGTGAGGTGTATTCATTCCTTTCATCTCACTTATCTATGTACTTAGTTTTGTATTTGATTTTGATATCTCTTAAGTAAGGACTGATCTATGCACATTTCATTTAGGACATATAATAGAGCATGTTGAACATACTCAAATCCAAATTCATAGGCTTTGCCTCTTAGGTAAGTCTAGTTATGTTTATTTTTCTTTATCATAGTAATTTTTATTTAATAAAATTTTAAAATAAAAGGAGGTAAAATGTAGTCATCTAAAGTGTCACTTGAGTGTAATGAGCATTGATTGAGACCACCCATCCCTAGCTTAGACCTAGACCTATATAGACACTTATCTAGATTTCATATGGGCCTTAATCATCCATAAAACTCTAAAAATTAGTCTTAGACCCTCCCTTAGGAAATAAGGACCCTAGTTCCTCAATTTATACCACCTAGACATTAGATCCATACTTTGGACATTAGTGCCCCATGTTAGTGTCCTAGTTCAGGGCTATTTTCCTTCTCCCTATTTTTATCCCCAATAGATATATTTTCAATTCCGAATATATTGCTACACATCTTAGGTAAGTTTAGGTACATTTATTTTCCTTTATCTTTATCATTTTACCTTTTTGTATTTATAGAATAAATCGAGGCAAATGTAGTCATCTAAAATGTCACTTGAGTTCAATGAGCATCACTTGAGACCACCCATCACTAGCTTAGCCCTAAACCTATATTAGGACCTATATAGATACTTATATAGATTTCATGTGGGCATTAAGCATCCATAAAACTCTCAAAATGAGTCTTGTACCCTCCCTTAGGCATTCAAGCCCCTAGTGCCTCAGGTTTTACCATGTGGACACTAGTCTCATACTTTAGACACTAGCGCCTTATGCAGGTGTCCTAATTCAATTCTATTTTACTTCTCCCTCTTTTTATCAATAATAGATATATTTTAAATTCTAAAGACACCTAAGGTTGGCCTAGACCTATTTCAAACCCCAAAAAAGCACTAAATCAATATATACATGAATTTTATCCCTTTATTTAGTAAATTGAAATTAAATGCAATTACACATAAACAAGCTTAAAAAAAGTTATGCATGATCAAGGTTATTAATCCCTATTCTACCCTAATTCTACATACAATCATATAAAGTTATATTAAGCTCAAAATACATAGATTTTTAGTTTGAAGCCTCAATCACATCACACAAATCATCATGGATACTAGCTTCACTTATACTTGCACTAGTACTTAGGTGGGGAGAAATACATCAAGCTTGATCCTTCCTTAGAGTATTGGTATTTAGGCAACTATCATCACAACATGGTGTTGAAGATGTTGATTCTACCTAGCTAACATCATAATTTTTATACTTGTGCTAATTGAATACCCTAACCACATGAAGGTCCAGGGTTTGATATACAAAATTATTCAAAATAAGTCATAAATGGTGAAACAAGGTTTATATATGCATGAATAAGCTTATAAAACTTAGACATTGATATTCTTAGAAGTTTAATCTAGTTCTTTCATAGAGGACTTTTATGCCAAAAATTGACATTAACACAATAGTGCTACTATCCAGGGTATAGTGTTATTATCTAGGAGGGTTTATGACACATGGCTACTATTTTTAACACTTAGACCAACCCTGAAACTAATTTTTAGCTTTCAAATCCTTCATCTTAGTTTGTTTATAACTAATTAATTATTTGTGTTATTCATTTCTATTACCATAATATTAGGTCAATTATTTCACAAATTAGTGGCTATATTTATTGCATATTTTATACCCTAATTTACTATACTTAGAACCTTTAAAAAACTAGGGCTTAAAATAAATAACCCTTAAAACTTTAAATCATATGCATTAGTGGAAGGGGTCAAGGTGATAATGGTGATGGGATCCAAGTAGGGAGCTTGCATGGTGATTCTAAGTGTTGTTAAAGTGGCTAGAGCTAACTAGCTTGTGTAAATGGATGTACTCGTTAGTGGGGGTGCCATAAAAGCTATTGAAATGGGATCAATGAGAGGTGGATAAACTTGTAGAAGGACCAAAGGGTATGCTAAGGGCTAGGAAATAAAATATCCTAGAGACCTAAGGTTAGCCATAGGTATCCCTACTGATAGACCAGGTTGGGTGGATAGAAATTGGGATGTGAGTATTTTGTACATGGTTGGAGCCTAAGGTACTTGAGGAAATTGATGGGGAGTTAAATAGGGAATTAAGGGGGAGTTAAATAGGAAATAGGGGAGGAACCACTTGAATGGGATATTGAGGGAAATGAAAACTAGGAGCTAATCCATTGGGTTATTAAGGGATGGTGAAATTAGGGGAAGGGATCTCCATGGATGCCTACTTATGGTCATGCTTCAAGCTTGACTCTAGGCTATTTTTGACATCAAAATATAAGACATGTGTAACCTAAGGTAAATCTACTCAAACTGTAGGATGTGTTGGAGTTGGAATAAATACCTAGGGAGGTAACACTCATGTAAAAGAGGGAAGTATGACCCCCTAGACAATCCTTCACAAATTTTTAGGTGTAATTTGTGAACATCTCTCCTAGCCTAAGTTGGTGTAAGTGAAGTAGAGTTGATTTGGGAGGGTGATCTAGGTTAAACTCACTTTCCTTTATTTTTCATGGACTTGAGCCTAGCTAACAACTCTTTTTCATCTTTAGGGCTATGGTGGACCTTGTCCTCATCAATAAGCTCATGGCTATAATTGATATTGAGTTGAGATTGATATTTTCCACATGGGCCTCGATAATGCCATATGGGTCCCACTATATGTGCTTCACCCTACCCAAGGCATAATAATCCCCACTTACTACCATGTTCTACAATGGGTACAAACTCTTACATACATGATTTTGGATGATGCTAGGGAAGGCTAAGCAATCCTTCTATTGGCAGATAAGGTAGTGGTTGAAAATGCACTCAATCAACTAATATATAATCTACTCAGACAATTAGTCTAAAACCTAATAGGGCAAGTGGATTGGGGCTTTGTGATTTCATGCCACTCAGATGATAGTGGCATCCCCATATTAATAGTAGTCATTGATGGAGGTGAGATACTGTCTAATTTCATAGGAGATCTAAGGCATGGCTACCTCATTTGTAACCATATATACCACCTGGAATGATGAATCATAAATTTATTGGATTTTATTCTTATAGTGGTGGCCATATAATTTATAGAGTACTACATGAACCACTTCACCTTTGAAAACCCATGGTGGAAAATTAGAAGGATTACATATAATAGTTTTATAGACAACACTGACAACATACCTCATCATATATAAATTACCTCCGGTTAGAGCCTTTGATACTACCTTTAAGAGGTTAAAATTAATCATGCTCCATAGGTCTAGGACCTATGCTTAGTAAAGGCACTAAGAAGAGATTTATATATATATATATATATATATATATATATATATATATATATATATATATATATATATATATATATACATCAGTTTCCCTAAATAGTCAATCAATAAAGATCATACCAACATGAACCCCTTCCTTGAAGGTGTGGATAGTGTAAAAATCAATGTCATCCTTGTTGACCCACTTAGCATTGAGGTTTCTCACCCAATCCTTAAAAACTTCATAAATATTATAGGTGTTAGCCCACACATTTGTAGTGGTTATTTCATAAGAGACTATGAAATCCAAGAGATTATAGTATTCCTTGAATGTAACTCTCAAAATGTTGGAAGTCCTATGTTGATATCCTATAGAGTACACCACATTGTGGGTACCATCCTATAATCACTTGGAGGTGAGGAGTATATTTATGAATATGTAAGCATAGGTAAAAACTTCTAGCTTAGCCACAACTTTATGAACACACATTTGTCATATGCTCTCAGGGCATCTAGAAACATGGCCTCATCTTCATTATCATTGGAAGTAGACTTGGGCATAACTTTAATTGATTTAAATATTTTTTATAGTTCTTAAAGTGGGTTAAGTTATTAGGTAATGTAGTGTATATGTATTTATGATCTACCCTAAGGTTGGAGGATGAATTGGCCATGGGAAATTGGGTAGGTCTTGATAGTAGTGAAATCTGATCGAGGAAGGCATAGGATGCACAAAGGGCACATGAATGATCTAAAAATGAGAAGGAAAACTCTAAAAAATTAGGAAAAATAATGGTAAATGAATTTTCCTTGGGGAGCTTATATGGATCCAAAAATATATCCTATATTAATTAGCTTGAGAGCCACTTAGTATAGTAGGGAAACACATGGCATCTTCTAATTGGATCTTGATTCTAAATGTGCCTCCTCATAGCCATCTCAAGATATTTTAGGCATTTTTTACCATTTTATATGTAAGTTCCATGTGGCATGGTCTAATAAGTCAGGATATTTTGGGCTCTAACATTTTTGACTAGACTGAGAGATTGACACTTCTAACACCTAGGCCATATGACACTTCTCTATTTAGTTAGTCTCTCTTAGGATTTGACATCTACGATAAGTTTGGGAGACTAAAATTCTAATGATCAAGGTACATGGCACTTATCTATTTGATTGAACTCTTCTAAGCTCTGACATCTTTGATAGGATCAAGAGACTAACACTTCTAATAGTTAGTCCATGTGGTACTTATCTATTTAGTTAAGCTCTCTTAGGCTTTGACATCTCTGACAGGACCAAGAGATTGATAGTTATGATTTTAAAACTACATGTCACTTCTATATTTAGTTTTGCTCTCTCAAGATTTGACATCTATCAAAGGACTAGGATATTAACACTTCTCCATTTGGCCAGGCTTTCCTAGGCTCTAACATCTTTGATAATAATGGAAGACTAACACTTATGAAACTTAACCCACATGGTGCTTATCCATTTGGTCATTATTTCCTATAATATTTCAATAAAAGTGACTAAGTTAAAATAAATCCACACACTTAAATAAAATATCACATGTCTACCACCTAATCTTTACTAAACCTTGAGTAGGATTCCACACAATTGACACCCCATGAAAACCAACATGAGTCCAAATCTACAAAAAACATATATGGAATGATAAAATATTCTAATTATGAAAAATCCTTTTCCCTTTTATAATAAAACAAGGACTCAAGTGTGTTTAAACTTAGAAGACTACAGAGATCAACTCCTCATTATAAACATTGTTAAATGTTCAATAGACTAAGGAACAATATTTCAATGATTATCTAATGTCTAAGGTTGACTATAAAGGGATTAAAGTTTTGGGAGGTTTAGGATTGAGAATTTTTATATGGGTCCCCTAATTATTTGAATAAAGGGGTGTGTTGGTCATAAAAATTGGTGACTTTGTAGGTAAAATGTTACCCCAATGTTTAGAACCCAAACTATAATAATCTAATATTAAACATAAATATAGTCAAGTTGAACTCTATCAGATATACTTAGAGTAGGAAAAACACTCAAATATATTCCAACAAGTAACATACTAGGCTCTAGTTCCTTCCAAGGCCACTCTATACATTAGTGATGGATTCCATTTATTTAATGGATTGCTTCAACAAGCTTAGGCATGTCTAGGATATTGAAATATTTTTGAGGAGATATGCATTCTTTCAAACTTTGGTTAAGGGGGGATGGCTTGAGATTGATATGATACCAGATAGGCATATATATCCTAGACATAGATGATTTTAGTCTCACTTATAGCCTTGTTCCATTTCTAGTTAAGATGGAAAGCCTATGATGGTGATTTCCAAAATTACCCTTTTTGAGGAAGAAACTTAATACTTTTTTTTTTTGAAAATTATACTTTTTTAATCTAATATTTGATGTTTGATCCATGAGGATTGGATACCAATATATCCAAGGTTGATGGTATTCTTAATGGTATTTATAATATTTGGATGACCTTTCACTTATTCATTGATTTTATAATATATTTATCCTTTTCTTTTTGAAGTGATTATAATGACCTTGGATAGATTAGATATTTTTTAAATTATCTTTTTTAGTTATAAATCAATGGATTTTGATTCTCCTAGTGCTTCTTAGAGATCTATCTTTCTTATAATTTTGTTAAATATTGGAGTTTGGCCTTCTATTTCTAAATCCTAGCACTAGTTTTCATTATTCAGTCATTCTTTGGACTATTCATCACTTCCTTTAAAATCATTTCTTATTTATAAATTATATCATACCATGGTGAATACTAACACTCCAAAGGAAAGGTTGATAAAAGAGACACATAATAAATAACAAAATACACCATGAAAGTAGACACATACTTAAATCAAACACATAATAAAATTAAACTAACCTAAGCCTAACCTAGTATATACATTTACACCCTTGCTAAGTTTATTCTGAGATTGTGTCTGAAGGGATATCTGAGAATTAATGATTTAGGAATTATAAATTCATAGGTAGTGAAAGGTAATTTCCTTTGAGGTCTTTGAGGTGGATTGCATTTTTTCCAAGTAGTTCTGAGGTCTGATATGGGTCAATCCATAATGGGTCAAATTTGAAGTGTTGGCTTTATTTTCATGGGATTTATCCAATAGTAGTACTAAGTAAAAAATCCTAAAGGAATTAACTTTCACCCTCCTATCATATAATCTTTTGATTGTACCCTAGTGCTTACTAAAATTCAAGAGGACCTATTCTCAAGCATCTTCTAAAAATATGATATCTAATAGCATCAAGTATACCTTCTTTCTAATTTTTATATATTCATTTATAAATTTATAGGTAGGAAATATGAGGGTGATTGGAATACAATCTCTAACCCATATACTAGTAATAAAAATGAAATTTGAGGACCTATTTGTACTGCGTGCAATCAGACCATAGGGAGTACTTTAGCAATGATTATCATTCTAAAGAATTTTTCACAATATATTTATTTATCTCATAGATCAATTTATTATTTGTATATTATGCCAAACCATTCACTTGAGGGTATTATTTAGATGATAATCTCAATATAACTCCATATTCATATGACCACTTGATAAATGATATAGACTAGAATGTAGGTCTATTGTCACACACTAATGACACAGGTGTGCTAAATTAGGTGATTATGTTTTCTTAAATAAAATTGATCACTTCTTTAGAATTACTATTATTGGTGTGGTATATTCACCTTGTGTTGTAATTAGTAGCTATGAGAATGAATTTGTGGTCAGTTGAAGAGTTTGTATTGATAAATCCTATGAAATCAAGCCCCCACTAAGCAAATAGTTTTCCTTTAATAATAAGATGAAAAAGTATTACATTATGAATATCATATTTATAAAAGGTTTGTAATTGGTTACTTGAACACACGTGGGAATGCACATATTTGAAAAAAGTATCCCAATAATAGCTTGCTCATAGGATCTTATGTGTCATTGCACTCCTATAAGGATGGCGACTAGTAACTTATCATGGAAACTGGTCACAACATCCTTGGCTTATTCCTTAGATAGGAATATAATAAAGATGCCTTCATAATTATTTACATAAAGTACCCATTTATTGATAATGTAATGGGTTTATTTTATCTTTAGGGACCTTTTATGAGTATGCTTTAGTCTGGGGGTAGACTTCCATAAAGAAAGTAGTGGGTGACCGGGGCATACCAATCTTAGTATAATGTCTATAATTATTATAATTAGTGGATGATGATCTAAGGATAACTATTCATGATTAAATGAATAAGACCCTAGCCTTATAAAATATTATTAGGCTTGATCTCCATATCATATTCTTGTAACTTGGCTATCTATTGACCTTTGTGCTTTCCCAATTCATTCTACTTGAGCATAAGTTTTATCATCAAGTCCAGGATGATGGCATGTGATTTATTCCTAAGAATATAATGAATAAATTAATTCACCACCTTGACCATGGAATAGGAATGTTTTTCAAGTGTGATAATTAATCTCTTCATCCCTGAGATTCATGTTCATAAAATCAATTAGGTGTTCTCCCTCATTTTTATTCTAAGTGAGGATAACAACAATAATGTGCTCATAATCAAAAGAGTAGTATAAATATTTGGTGTAGTCTAAGATTATCACCTTCATGATGGAATATTTGATGTATAGGAAGGCCTTATTAGACATATTTTTCTATTCCACTTTAGCTTCCTCTTTCACCATGGCATTCAAAGGTTTAACAATTTCAGCAAACCTAGAAATAAACTTGTACATGAAATTGATTTTCCCAAAGAAAGATTTTAATTCTTTTTACTTTTTGGGAGAGGTATATTATAAGTAATATCATCATGATCAAGGTATATATATATACCTTCCTTCATGATAATGTGACTAAGAAGTTTACCTTTAATAAAACCAAACACACTCTTCTTTGGATTCAAGGAAATACCATGCCTTCTACATCTCTCAAATATCTTCTATAGGTGGTGAATGTGATCTAACCTCTACTTAAATAACACAATAATATCATCCAAATATAACAATACACTTCCCTATCAAACCTTCAAAGGTGAAATTCATGGTTCTATAAAAAGTGGTATTTGTATTAATCAAGCCAAATGGCATCTATTTTTAGTCAAAAGTGCCCCAATTCATTGTAAATATAGTCTTGGTTGTATCTTATAGATCAACAATAACTTGGTTGTATCTAGATAATTTTTCCAAAAAGGACATCATCTAAGATCCACTCACCATCTGAATTACCTCATCTAGGGAAGGTATATGGTAATTATCATTATCGAAGGCTCAGTTTAGATTTTAGAATTTAGTACCAAGGTAAATCTCTCTATTTTTGTTTTGAATAGGTACCAATTTAGATACCCAAGTGGAGTGGAAAATTGGAAAAATGATTCCCATCAATAAGACATTATGAATGTCTTTATGTATAAGTAGGTCTAAAATTGGGTTCATGAGCCTATAAATTTTTTGAAAAGGCTTGTGGTTTGGTTTGAAGGGGATAGTGTGGATTATTACACTTAGTTCAAAGATTTTAAGATCTCTATAGGCCCAAGAAATTACACCCCTATATCTGAGTAATAACCATCTGAGTTATTCAATATCTTATAATGTATAATTGGTACTAATTTTAATAGTTCAAGGTGGTCAGGGGGGCCAAGATTGATAGTCTTGAGCCTCATATCTTGGTACCTTATCTTCTTAGTTGGGTGTTAAATATTATTTAGGTCAAACACTTTATCTAAATAGATCATTCCTTTTAGGACATGGTTTTATTTAAGGTTCATGATGTCATCTTGGTCAGAGTATACATCTCCTATGTCATTTATTTCCTTATCATCAATGATTTAAGCTTAAAACACTCTAGCATTGTTGAGGAATTTTAGAATATGATCGTCATCCTTGAATGCTTGGATTTTTTTGACATTATCCATGACCGATTGATAAGGGACTAACTCAACAAAAAAATTTTACAATCTTATGTCATCTAGGGGTGCTAGATTCACTACAAAATTTTATAGTGAATCGAACACTTGGTTTTATTATCAAGGAATGGGAATAGTGTTAAAGTCAGTGAACATTTTTATCAAATCCCATGCCTAGTGTTTGTGTTTCCTAAGATATGAAAGTTTACATTAGAATTTGTTATTGACTTGATTTATGAATAGCTTAGAATTCCAAAACACCTTAAGTTCCTTGACTCTATGTTTGAAGGATAATCACATCCTAAGGATCAAGGCTTCATACTCTACCAAGTTGTTAGTACAGGGGAACTAAAGTTTATAATAAATTAGGTGTTGATTTCCTTGTAGGTCAATCAAAATAATTCTTACTCAAAAACCTTTTTTAGAATAGGACCCATCAAATAATAGGGACCACAAACCTAGCATTATAGGATCATTTCCAATTTTATGTTTATTTGGTTTAGTGGATAAGGTGTAGATTCCTAGGTTTAAGGATAAAAAAATTACCTTTTAATTCACAACATTGTATTTCATGATCATTATTTCATCCTAGGTTATCTATCTACTATGATTTTATTGTCTACTCCTCTCTAAGGTAGCCACATATGAGAAAAGTTAGTATCCATGTACCCATTTGAGGTATTATACCAATCCCTACTGAGAAGCATTTTATAGGCGTCAAGTATTTATATCCGTTGGATGTCTATGAACTGTTGGATCCTAGGCTCAAATTCTAGCTACATATTGATGTTTAAAATCTCACCAATGACCTTAATGTCATATTTATGAAGCTAGACCACCACCTTATTTGATTTGATAGGGACTAACCCTAACTTATCATAGATTCCCATGGGCATCACATTAGTTAAAGATCATGAGTCAAATAAGTAGTTATGTAAGTTCTTCCCAAATAGTCTAATAGACAAAAGGAAGGGATGGATTTAGACTTTATTTTTTTTGATGACCACATTGGTATAGGTAGCCTTTTATTTTTACTAGGTTTGATTCTTTGTAAGTTACTTCAGTATAAATTCTCATTTCTCAGTGATTTGGGCAAGCTCATGAAGTGTTATATTGGATTTTATTTTCTTCATGTCTTCTACTATGTTATACCCTACCTTATTCTAAATTGGTTGGGTTTTTATATGAGCCTTAGTCTCATTAGGTTTTAAAGGTGGTGGTTCATTCCTAGCTCTATGATTATGAGGTGTGGCCCTATTATTTGGAGGAGTAGATGTGGTGAGGGGTTATTAATGTGTTTAGTTCTTAAGGGCATAGTTATTACCATTGTGTCATTAAAAATTAAAAAATAATCAATTTGAATAAGGGCTATAATGTCTACTTATTTTTCAAAATTCTTGAAATCTTATTGCTTTCTAGTATAAATTATTTTGAATCTTTGGATATGAGTGGTAATTAGTTTTGAGGTAACTTAATCTTCATAACTTGACTTTCTAGTATAAATGTCTTATGATATTATCTCATGGTAGATGTGGTGAGGGGTTATTAATGTGTTTGGCTCTTAAGGGCATAGTTATTCCTCTGTAACTATAAAAATACATGGACCTCACTCATACTCTCTTTTAGCTCATTCTATTATTGATTGGGTAACTCCATAGTTTCTAATACCATCAATATACTTGAGGGTCTAATAGCACTAAGTGGTTTGAGACAACCTCGTATTCCTCCATTTCTCTAGAAAATATCAAAGGTATTATAGAAATCTATACAGTCAATTTCCCCATGTTGGTCTATGTTGTGCACTCAACACTAGTTTAGAAGGGCAATCTCATAAATGTTAATCTTAGGTATATTTTTAGGAAATGGATATAGTTTATTATTGGGGAAATTATAGGGATATTTTTGTCTTTGGTAGGAAAATTTCTTATTGGAGCTCTCACCACTAGTATTTCTCATTTCTTTTTGGAGACCCAAGAAGTCATTACTCAACCTTTGCACCATGTGCTAGATAACATCCCAGTCATTCTTGGTAGACTCCTAGTGTATGCTTTGAATATTTTTGGTAGTATATAATGTCATTTAGTGTTGAAAGTGGGGGAATAACTCATTTTTTATTAGGTTAAGAAAACCCAAGTACTAGTTTGGTGTGGTGTGCCTTAGTAGAATCTAGTTAGTTATGGGCAGTAGTTGAGATAGAGGAAAGTTATGATTTGAATTATGAATGAGGTTTAAAGATAACATGTTTATCAAAGAATTAGAAATGGAATCTATAATTTGACCTTGGGGGTTGAGTTATTTATCCACCTTTATTGTTTCAACATTTGCTAAGGATATATCTATTATCAAGGGATCCCATTTGAGAAACATGGCCATATAAGGGTCTAGTGAATTCTTATACATTTAAATCACTAGTTGAGACTTGGGTTGATAAAACATGATGACCTGATTATACATATTTTGTAACTTAATGTTGAAATTTATGATATACTCATTTGGTTCCCTTTTAATATAGATGAACTATTAGTAAAGGACATTGGGGTCAATAACTTGCTGGAACTAAGCTATAAAATTATTGATAAATTATTTACATCCCATGATGGATTCTTTAGAGAGATTAAGGAACTAGTCATAAGTTGTATCCATTAAAGTGAATAGGAATAGCCTATAGTCTACATCTTTGTGTTTCATGTTTAGGAGCCTTAGGGCTTTCTTATATGAAGTTATATGTTCCTTAATAGTTTATACCACACCATGTGTGAAACATGGAGGTATCATTTTGAGTTTTTGGGGAGGTTATATATGACTCCAAGAACACTAATAGCTGACCCAACTAACTAGTCTATGGGAGTAGCCATTAAAGGTGGTATATTTAGGGTAGACTAAGATGATGAACTAGTGGAAAAAACTATAGGTCTAGGTTTATTCTCACCAAATAAGGATCTAATATGGAATTACAAGGGAAAAATAATCAATCTATCATGACGGGATCTAAATTTATTGATTTTCTTAGTAGGCTATAGATTGTTGAAGGATATATTAGTGAGTTAGGGTTTTTGTAAATGATACCTCATAGCACCAACTATTTTTGTGTGTGTTTCAAGCACACATCAATGGATAAATAATAAATGAGTAGTATCAAGATCCACTAATATTAAATATAATTTAAAGGATATGACTCTCACTAGTAATTATTCTTTGGCCCTCCTAGCACTAGTTATTTTTTGGTCTAAAATCTAGTCCCCCAAGACACTTATGAGATTAATTTTTTGGGGTCAATTTTGGGGACAATAAGGGAATTTCATCCTCAATTTTTGGATTGAATCAAGTTAAATCTAGGGAATGGTTGTAGGTATTGGGATCTAAGATATAACTTACTTGAAATGAGTCTCTAAGAGACATAGTGTTAACACTAGGGATCTAATACTAGCTTGATAGATTAATTCTAACCCATATCTTATTCAACCAATTACAATCATGAGAACTACTAGGTTTCACCTTATTGATTTCTAAATGAAGGGGATAGAATTTTTTAGATTCATAAAACAAAGACAAAAGGAGGGAGTAGGGTAGAGCATAAAAGGATGTTCCCAGTATTGAAAAGATGTTAATACTTCAATAACCAAGCTATGTACCCAACCACAGTTATACCATTATTTCATGTTTCACCAAGAAATCAAATGCATCATCACATGGGGAAAGATTTTAAGGGAAAACAAATGGAATTATTAATTCATAGATTTACCACTAAGTTTAAATATATACAAGATCTTATAGTAGATTACACATTGAGTCTTGAATATAATATATAACTTCAAGTACACATATTTCAAGTAAAATAAAATGAGAAGAATTTATAAATGAGTTATAAAATAAAACATATTATAATTACAACATTAATTATTAGTAATAAAGCACATGATCAACTATTTATCACCAATATTAATTTAAGATCTAATACAAATGGATGACATTCAAAGATAAATAAACTAGTCAAAAATAAACCATGAAGTTTACATTCATTTAAATAGAGTTTTTTTACATAAAAA
Organism: Torreya grandis; assembly: GCA_037957365.1. Classification (NCBI taxonomy): domain Eukaryota; kingdom Viridiplantae; phylum Streptophyta; class Pinopsida; order Cupressales; family Taxaceae; genus Torreya; species Torreya grandis. The sequence continues at coordinate 154,811 of JARHVA010002904.1, forward strand.
TGTTGACCATTAAAATGGAAATAAGTCTACAATAAATATATAAGGATGGGGATCATCCATAATTAGCATGAGATTCCCATCCTTGACCATAATGGCCACCCAAAGTTTTTATAACTATAATGATTCAAAAAAAGGGGAGATTCCCCACTTTTGAAAAGATGCCTTGAGCCCATTGATAACTAGTGTGCTAAGGAGTTTAAGAAGAACCACCTCCTAATTTCTTAGTTTTCACCTTTTCATATACTAACATGAATACAAATAATTTAAATTCCATACCTATATCTTCCAAGTTCATGGGGGGATCTCAAAAGATCCCCTCAAACTAGGACAATGGTCATTGGTGCACTTAGAGTGGGGCCTCAAGTGAAACATTCACCTCTAGCACCTAGTTAATGCTCACCATGGATTGGGTTCAGAGATCTAGAATCACCTTTAATTTATCCTTATTAGCATTTAAAACCTTTTTCCTCATGACTTTAACAAAATGACTCAGGTGAACCTTGAACTCCCTTATGTCTATCAAGGTGCCATCTAGATGAAATATCACTATGATGTTGACTTCATTAAAGTAAGTCATCATCCATTATTTTTTCTCTTCTACAGGTTCCATGATAATATATGCCAATGCTAACCATTCCTAAATTAATTATCTCATTATCCCAACATACATTTGATACAAGCTTATGTCATAAGTAGGAATGAGCTTAAGCTATATGAACATACCCTTATAGAGGACTACCAAGAGCCTTCTACATTTATCATCTATGCAATATATCCTCTCTAATTATCCATGCACTTGTTGGAGGTGCTTATTTATTATGGTCAGTGTTTTGACCACTTATTAAATATCTATGAAGAGTTTCATGAGGGCCTCTTTAACCCAAATAATCAATTCTAAAGGAAAGGTGATTTTCACTTGTGCCTTGAAAACCCAAACCTATTCCTTCATGTCCTCCATAATCTTATCATACATGTAATGAGTGGCCTAAAACATAGAGATTGGATCCTCATCCACATTTTCTTCTCCATTGGTCATCCTCACTTTATTGAAGGAGAATAGGATTTACTTAGTTTTCCACACCACTGGGTCACCTTATTGAGTGAATCTTTGTGTGAGGATTATCCTCATATTCCTAGATTCCCTATAAGATCATATCAAGTTCTTGTGATATTATGTCAACCCCCAATTTATAAGGGGGTAAAGGTGGGGTGGTAGAGATAGAAGTGGAAGGTGGAGGAATGGGAGGAAGAGGAATGGATGAAGAGAAGGGAAGGAATGAAGAGATAAATGGAGGATGTCGAGGCATGAGGTAAAAATGGTGAAAGAAAACTAGGGAATCCAATGGGAATGCTTAGGCATGCGATTGAATCTAGATTAAATTGACAAGTGGGATTATGGTGCCTAGGAAAGGAATATTTAAAAGGAACAAGAATATTGGATAGTTAAAACCAAACCCTTGGACACCTAAGATGATATAAATGGAATATTTATAAGAATTAGAGGAGACACTGGAGAATTAGTAGAGGAACAAGAAGGAGTTACCTTTTTCTTCTTCTTGGGCATCTTGCCTAGATCAACCTATACTAAAATAATGGAAGGGTTTAAGGTGATGATGGTGGTGGGAGTTAATTGTGGAGCCTATAAGGTGACTATTCATGCCACTTAGGTGGTTAGAGATGACTATATTATGTACATAAGGGCACTTATCATTGTGGGTTGCATTAAATATGTTGACGTGGGAGTACATGGATGTAGTTGAACTTGTGTAAAGACCAAAAAGGGTATAGAGGGTTAAGAAACAACAGATCCTAAAGACCTGAGATGATCTATAAGGATTCTTATGGATATAATGGGTTGGGTAAATATAGATTAGGATGTTATGATATTGTACATGGCCTAAGTAAAAGGTACTTGAGGAAATTATGATGGAGTTATAATGGGAAATAATGGAGGCATCACTCGAGTGGGCCATTGAGAGAAAGGGAAATGATGGGTGTTCCTCTAGGTTGTTAAGGGATGGTGTAAGTAGGGGAAGGGATATACATGGATGCATACTACTGGTCATACTTAGGGCTCAACTCAAGTTTATTACTAATGTCAAACTATATCACTTATGTAATCTAAGGTCAAGCCACCTAAACTATAAGAGGTTATGGAGCTATAGTAGATACCCAAGGAGGTGACACTTATAGACAAGAGGAAGATAGGACCCCATAAATAATCCTTCTCAAAATTTAGGGTGTATTTGTTTAAACATCTCCCATGGCCTAAGTTGGCATAGGTGAAGTTGAGTTGATTTAGGAGGGTGATCTAGGTTAAACTTGATTTCCTTTCTTTTTTCATGGCCTTAAGCCTGTCCAACACCTCCTTGTCATATCTAGGGTTGAGGTTTAACTCATCCTCATAATTGGGATCATAGATGTAATTTATATTGATATTTTTCCACATAGGCCTTAATGACACCATGCAGGTCCCATTCTCTATGCTATACTCTACCTAGGGCATAATTTTTTTTTTAATTATCATATTCTACAATGGGGGTAGACTCTTGTATATATGATTATGTATAATTATGGGGAAGGTTGGGTAATAATTCTATTTATGGATAATGTAGTGGTTGAAAACACCCTCAATCAATTGATAACTTATCTTATGCTCACCCAACTAGTCTAGAAATTGATAGGGAAATAGAAGGGGGGACTTATAATTTCATACCATTCAGATGATGGTGTCATCTCTATACTATCCATATTCATCAATTAGGGTGAGAGACTACCTAATTTATTTAAAATTATGAGGTATGGCCACCTCATTGATGGCCATATAGACCATTAGGGAGAATGACTCATTAATTTTCCATATGTGATTATATTAGTGGTGGCCTTATAGTTTATAGATAACTACATGAATAACTATGCTTCCAAGAATCCATGTTGGAAATGAAAAATGACTAAATATAATAGTTTCATAGATGACATCCACAAGATAACTCATCATATAAAAATTACCTTTAGCTCGAGCCTCTAATACTACCTTGATAAGATTGAAATTAATCTTGATCCCCAAGTCTGAGACCTTATACACTTTGAGTATTATGATTAACAAAAGAACCCATAAGATATTCACATTTAAACATTCAATTTCCCCAAATAGTTAATCAATTAATATCATACCAACACAAACCCCTTCCTTGAAAGGGTAGATAGTGTAAAAATTGATGTCTTCCTTGTTGAGCCACTTAGCATCAAGTTTTCTACCCAATCATTTAAAAAATCATAAATATGATAGGTGTTATCCCATGCATGTATGATGGTTTCATCATAGGATACTAGGGACTCTTGGAGATTGTAGTATTCCTTAAATACAACTCTTAAAATGTCAGCAATCCTATACTAGGATCTTGAATAGTACACCACATTATGGGCACTATTTATACTCTTTTGGAGGTGAGGAGCATATTTGTAAAGAGGTTAGCTAGCATAGGGAAAAACCTATGTCTTAGTTTTGGCTTTATCTAACCCACATTTTTCATTTTCCCTAAGGGCATCTATAAACTTGGCCTTAACTTCATTGTCACTATAAGTAAACCTAGGCACAACTTCAATTGCTTTAAATATCTCCTACATTAGTGGTCTTTAGCAGATCATCTAATGTGAATTAAAATTTTATTTGGTGGCATAATCCACCCATTCATTTCCTAATCTTTAATAAACTCTTGAATTTCAAATATGCACTACTTACTAGGTTTGGTGATTATGATGAGACATTTTCAATTGTCCAATATGGTCCCAATTTACCATTTATTTAATACAAAGAGTGGGGTAATCATATTGATATCTTTCCTTTATGGTGTCTTAATTATATTGATCTTGTGCCACATGTCCATAATTAATCGATCATCTCTATAATAGATGTTACCTATTCATGACTAGGTATTTCACTTTTACATGGTCGAGATCTACTTGGTATAGTAGGGTAACATGTGGAATCTTCTAATTATATCTTTATTCTAATTATACCTATTTGTAACCATATATGGTGTTGTGGGTATTTTATACCAATTTGTACAAAAGTTCCACATGGCATGGTGTGATAGGTCAGGTCCTCTTGGGCTCTAACATCTCTGACAAGACTATTATACTAACACTTATGAAATTTGGGCCACATATCACTTCTCCATTAAATTAGGTTATCTTAGGATTTGGAATATATAATGAGACCAAAAGACTAAAACTTATAAAAACTTATCCACATGGTGATTTTTCATTCTGTTGGGCTCTCCTAGGCTCTAACATCTTTGATAGGAATAAGAGACTAAGAATTTTGATAGCTAGGCCGTGTGGCACTTCTCTATTCAATAAATCTCTCTTGATCTCTAACATGACCATGACAATAACACTTCTAATAGTTGGGACATGTGGTTTTTCTCTATTTGGTCAAACTCTCTTGGGCTCTAACATATTTGATAAGATTGGGAAATTGACACTTATGATATTTCGGGCATGTAGAATTTATTCATTCAACCAGGCTCTCTTGGGATTTGACATCATTGATAGGATTGAGATACTAACACTTTAAACAATTATGCCATGTGGTGTTTTTCCATTTGATCAAGCTCTCTTGGGTTCTAAAATCTTTGACAAAACAAAGAGATTGACACTTTTGATAGTTGGGCCACATGGAGCTTCTTTATTCAGTCAAGATCTCCTATAAGATTTCACAAAAAGTGACTAAGTTAAAATAAAACCACACAATTAAGTAAAATCTCAATTATTTTCCACCTAAACTTTATGAAACACTAAGAAGGATTCCATGGGAATGACACCCTAGGAAAACCAAAATGAATCCAAATCTATGAAAAACATAATTAGAATTATAAAATATTCTAAATATGAAAAATCCTCTCTTTTTAGAAAGTAGCAAGGAATCAACTATGTTTAAACACAAAATACTACAAATATCTTTATCAAAGACCAAATACTAATTATAAACATTATTAAATGTGTGATAGACTAAGGAGGAACATGTTTTTTTGGATTCTCCAATATCCAATTTTGATTAAAAAGGGATTGAAACTTCAAGAATTTCAGGGTTGAGAATTTTAGAGGGATTCCCCATTTCTCTCTAAAAGGGGGTGTGTTGGTCACAACATAATTTTAGTCAAAATAGTAACCAAGAAGGACACCATG